>KK351049.1:0-14879 GCA_000671755.1 Glossina brevipalpis | reverse complement strand
GACCCCTTATTTAGAGTGAACATAATGTGCGTAGATTTTCTAGTGTTTATTTTGATATTTCATTTATTTATCCAAAACAAAGTTTTATTGAAATGAATTTGTAGCTCATACCAGACATTCTTAAGATCATAAGATGAAAATAAAATTAATGTATCGTCTGCAAATGCTGCAGTTAAATTATAGTCACCGATCGGAAAAAAGAAAAAATAGTAGAAACTAATTCGTTTCAAATTTCTCTCATAATAAAGTAACTTGTAGGACTGAAATAAAAATTCCAGAATGAGATTCGAAGAAAAAAAACACATTTCAATTTTAATTTACATTTGTTGAACTAATAAATGTGTTTGATGCAAAATAAAAGATTGCAATATAAACAAATAACTAGTTTAGTCAAATACAAATTTTATACTTTGAATGACTCAAAGATGAATCACTTCCCGTAAAGGAGTAATATAAAATAATAAAACGGTATATAATATAAGTTAAAATGCAGTTTTGAAACTGGAAGTTTACATATTTCCCAATACTTAGCTCAAGTTTCCATTTTGCGAAAGTCAAAATAATTTTTGTAATTTTGTTAATGATGTGGTTTATGTAAATTCATTAAATAGGAATATAAAACTTAAAACTTGGCAACTTCATCACGTGCGATTAGAAAAATTTTTGTGCAACTGCAATACACTTTGTTAAGGAAAAGTGTATTTCTTTAACTTTTAATCTAATTCTGCGCTTAGATCACTCCATTTTTAGAAGACTTTGGGAAATTATATTTCACCGCAATGAACTTTTCCATTTTTTAAATATAATTTATTTCGTTTTCAATTCATGTCGCTTATTAGAATTTTACCCATACGAAGCTATTCTATCCCATCAAATTCAATCGAAAAAATTAAAAATGTAGAAAGCAAGCCTGATGCCAAACTGAACTTATGTATTTGCGCTTTGCAAGCTACCATTAAAGTAAAGGAATGTGATTTAGTTATGAAAAAATGATTTATTAGAAATAACGCATAACTGGCTATTTGTACTTGAATTATCGTAACGGGATCATTCTTTTAAATTTCCCGCAAATGACGAGAATTTGCCCTGTAAAAGAGAGCTCGAGAATAACTTTATGACACTGACACAAATCGACTAATGTTCAGATGGAATTTGCCTGACAAAGGCCTAAGCTGCTTATTGTATGACCTCTACCTCTGTTTGTATCGCTGAAGCCATCTGTTGAAAAACTTCGAAGAGAAAGTTGTACACTTACTATTATTTTTTTATTTATTTAATTATTATTACTTTTATTAACGAATATTAATATTATTCAAATGATTTAATAAAAGCCATTTTGAAAAAAAGAATCTATTCTTCAAGAATCACGAGAAACCAAATCCCTCCCTCCCACCAATGGTTCGCATATTTGTTAGATAACGAAACTCTAACAGTAAAAGAAATGAGCTATTTTATAACCTTGGTCTACCTATTCCTTGGATTATTTTTGGTTATTTCGTCATTTTGAACTTATAAGCTTTCGAATTCGTAGTATTTCAACGCGTTACACTTCATAGTTTTCGATTTATCAGAACACTTTTCAATTATAGACTCGATGGGTAATAATGAGCATCATCCAACTTCGCACTATTAAACAATGTCGAGTTAATTTTATTTTGACGACATTAGCTCTTTCCTTTAATACAATCTATTAATAGTAAAAGCAAACTTGAATGAACAATTTTTCGTTATAAAGCAATTTCTAAAAATGAAACAAATTTTCTTAATATTTAAAATTTCTTTTTCGTTTTTACATAAGTGTGCAAAGAACTCTTATACATATTTATCCATTTGAAATATTTCTTTTTTCATCTTTTCTGTTTTTCTGGGGACGTATAATGGCATAAAGATTCGAAACTTATTCGTTGAATATTCTCTAGCTTTATAGTATCTTACTAATATTATAGCAGAGAGGACTAATATAATTAACTATTATAATATAATTGGATCCCTCTGTTGATGGCAAAACAAAAACTTTCTTCTTATAACAGATTTTTCTCTATTCTCATTCCTCCACTTCACAACAGCTACCTATTACGCTAAGAAATATTTTTTTTTCTTGGATTACAATCGACCAAATTCTTTTGAGATCAATTTACGCATCTATCACGTGTTTGAAAAAGTCGCGCGTGATTAATTCTTAACAACAAAAAATGTCAACAAAGCATCTGTCGCGCGGTCTAAATTTTTGTTTTTCTTTTTTGTAAATAAAAATAATTGTAAATGTGTTAAAAACCAAAGGTAGTGAAGTAAATAATTTCTAATTATTTAATTAAATGATGAGATAAGAAAAGATTGTTTATGTAAAAGATATTATATAAAATTGTCATGGAATATTGTAAACCAATATTTTTTATTTTTTATATATATAAAAATAAAAATTGCATATAAACAATTAAAAAAAAAAAAAATAAAAAATGAAAGACAAAAGTAGAAAACGTTTTGAAAAAAAGATTCACTAACTAGACAGTAAAGCGACAACCAGTTTTCGTCGTACATTAGTAAACAAATATTTTACACGCATCATCGGAATATATATTTTTTTACTGATCTCGTTTTAATGTATGTGTACCAGCAGAAAATTTATGCTTACAGTTAGACGTATTGTACATAAATTTTTAACAGTTATGTTTCAGGCTCACCTAAAAGTTTGTGTTAATAGAAGTTTTGATCAATCAATTCACACGCCCACAATCAATTAAATTCTATACAATTTTTATATATATATAATATACCAAAAAGGTTTGGTCAAAGGCTTATAGAACTTATTTTTATTTTTTATGCTTTTATTATTATTATTTTTATTTTTTTTGAAAACATTATACAAAAAAAAAAGAAAAAACTTTTTACAAAATATTTACATAGACAAACTTTTTCTCGAATATATTTTCCTATTAAACTGGAATAAAGAAATTTATAATAAATAAAAATATAGTATATATTTATCAAATGCATAAATTAAATAGAAAATGAAGACAAATTGTTAGAAATGAGACGAGAAAGATATAAAAGGGAAGTTGAAAAAGAAAATCAAAGGCATTTGTATGAAACAGAAAAACCCACTGTAAACTGCTATAGAGAGCACTTAAATACACAAACGGATTTTAATCAATTAAAAGAGTAAATAAATGCATATACCGAGAGATATACCTATAAATTATTAAATGAAACCTAATAAATAAACTTAAAATTGCTGACTTTTGTATATACATATACATACATATATCCTATTATATGTAACGTTGACATATACAAGTTTATAATTGCTAGAGAGTTTATGCAATTACGGAATATATTGGATTTGAAATTTATTTATACAGAGAATTTATTATTAATGCCAAGTTTTCTCATCTTTTTCTAAAAAAAAAAAAGATTTTAAAAACTTGTAAAGGGAAGTTGGATGAAGTGTGAAGTTGTCCTAGGCTTTGACTTAAACTCAAACATAATTTTCGTAAATATTTGTGTTTGTTGGATGGCGTCAGCTATGCCATCATCATTAACCTCATCAACATTAGCATACATGTACTGTATTGTGTTGACATATAATATAAGAATTTTCTTTGAAAACAGCAAAAGTAAAAAAAAAAAGGAAAAGGAAAATAGAGAGCGGGAGAAAAAGCGAGGAAAAGAAAAAAAAAGAAAAGAAGAAAAACGATATACCACTAAACACAGATCAAGTTCTTCCTACAATTGAGCACTTGCCTCGCATTGATACCCACATAAACATAAAGTCACATACCCATACCTAGACATAAGCATATGGTAAACATGCAATGCGGAAGCAATGCTATACCAACAAAAAAAAAAAATGAAAAAAAGAAAAAACTGCTGCACTGACAACGAGGCCACTGTGCGCCCCATATCCCGATACACATTCATACAAACATAAATATATCGAAGAAACAAACCAGGCAAGCAACCAAGTTAAGCAAGGATAAAAGCTAATATTTACTTTTTGTATCCATACGTACTTGGAGACACACACACACACACACACATATATATATATATATATATATATATATATTGCTATATATATATATATTGCTATACATTTACAAAAACAAATTGTACTCTTTGCTATTGCATAGAACGACAAACTTGGAATATTTCGTTGACGCAACGCAAAGGTTAAAGACCGTGATGCTTGATTTGGTTGTTTAAATATATAAAGTTCATATAAAGCATATTTATACATACATGTAAAATATATATATTTATAAAAAATATATATACTTATACAAATATACAAATATACATATATATATATATATATATATATATTTAGGTTCATTTATATACGTGTGTGTATGCATGAGCGTAATATATACAATAATTACACTAAGTTTCATTCATTCATATAACTTATTTCTGTGAATGACGCTGATAAATAACAAAAATGGTATATAATCATAAGATTACTCATAATGTGTTAAAGACCTCATAGTTAGTCAGTTTAGACAGTCATTTTCCTAAGATGGCAGGCAATTCATTTACTTGTTAACACTAACAAACCCTTTTGCACAATAAACACACAAACAAAAGTATACACACTATCCTGCTCTATGAATATTTATTTTATTTTATTCAATCAAACATGATATTATAACATATACGTGGATGTACACACATATTCTGTATACTTCATTTACAGTCACGGCAAGCTGTATTGAATTTGTCATATTGCGGGCACACAACAACGATTTGTACTTTACTTTAGAGATCGCATAAAAGTGTATGAATTTCGGAGCTACATGATATTTAAAAAGAAAAGAAAAAATGAATAAGTAGTTGTCTGTCTGTCCGTTTATTGTTGATGATGAAGTTAGGAAAATATTCATTACGATATATTTGTTAATGAGAAAATACTCGTAATTGATTATTTCGATTATGATAACAAATTTACGAAATTAATCGGTTAGTCCGTTATAAGAGTTATAAGAGTTGAAAATTATCTCAAAATAGTTAAGAATATATGAGAAAACATTAATTTTCATTTAAAGGAAATGTATAAAATTCTGCCAGACTTTTCGTAAGCGCTTAATAATGAGCTATAATGAGTTTATTAAACACGGTGTAAGTCTTATGAAGGATATAAATTCATTATTCAAATTAATGTTAAAGTAGATATGGCTCATCACTTTGATTAATAACTTTAATGGACGAAGTTCTTGGTCTGTTGATACGTTTATAATGAAATATAAAAATTAAATCGTAGCGCCATAACAAGTAAGTAAAGGGAAGAAATTAAAAACCTCAGTTTTTATTATTTAAACACAAAAAATTATTATAAAAACGATCACAGTATCATTTTCTTTGGTAAATATTTCGTTCATCAAAATTCAAATCACTATATATTATATTTCGCATTAAATTTCAATTTTAAAAATATAAAGAAGAATTTTTTTTCTTTTTTTCAGTATTACAAATCCCTTTGTAGACAGATTACGCCTATTTTCAAACTCAGTTTTAAACTTACTCGAGAATATTTATTTTGTGTTCTAGTTTTGGAACTTTGAGTGTAGTAATAAATATTGATTAGAGACATAGGAATGTTATTGGGCTTGTGTAGGTCGAATCTTATATATTAGTGTACATAATGTCTAGTCACAGATCAACAATAAACAAACTTTGAATACAATAGTGCTTATATTATTAATTATGCTTATAGAATATATTCTTGATTTTTTTTTTGCTGTCGTAATACACGAGTAAAGTTCTATAGGTTACATGTCGATCGTGAATGAAAAAAAAATGTTGAAAAAAAAAAAACAATATATGAGAGGTACTAAGAAATTCGCTTTAACCTAAAGTTATTCCTTCATCTTGTTCTTTTTTAAATCATTTAAAAAAAAAAAGAAGAAAAATGTTATTCATACGGTTGGTGGGCCTATAGAAATTTATAAATTGCAAATTCTTTATAGTTTATTCGCACATAAATATATGAGAGAATGTACCATTAACATACAAAAAAAAAAAAAGAAAAAATAAAGGAATTGTAAAAAATGAACGATTTCTGTGTATATATATTGCGGGGCTATGATGATTTATAGCTTTTAACTTTTTAACTATAGTGATTTCCTTCATGTTTATATGAGATTTCCTACTGCCGCCACCATCAGGGTGGCTTTGCTTTGTTATATAGTAAAAGCCATACAAAATAAAACATGTACGTGCTGATATGTACATGTGTAGACTTGTAAAGTGAACAAAATAAATGGTCAAGGATTTTTTTTAGTCTAAAATTTACAGTTTGGCCTTTTTTATATCGTTTTTATTTTTCCTCGTTTTTTTTGGTTTTTTTTTTCTTTTAATTTAAAAAACGATTCTTTTCATGCGTTTCATCACAACATTCAACGCAATTTTGCTAACTGTGCAAAAGACCATTAGCGTTAGTCGTTTGGTTATTGGTATATATAGGTACTAGTGCGTCTGTTATTTGAATGGCGGAGCCACGCCAGCAGGCATAAACCGTTTTAATATTTTATAAGCTTTTTTGTCTTCGTTTTCTTCCTTTCTTTTCAAACTGTTTTTTATTGAACGTAGGCGTAGAGTGTAAGCAATTAAATGAAGAACATTTTCGGGGCGTTTAACGTGTTACCAAAAAATGAAAATCACAACGCATATAAATTTCATATAAGTTTGGAATGAGCAGGAAATTTGGAATATTATTAAATTAAATTTGGGTTATAACCGAAAGTATGTCAAAGAACCACTTTGAGGATAACGTTTGTTGGCGTTTTTTTTTCTTTTTTATATTTTCGTTATGCTTCATTAGCTTTATATTGGAGTCGGATTAACGTAAAAGGAAATAGACAGATAGCCTGAGATTTGCAAAAAGCATAAGTAAAGATTTTCTAATTAATGCTGTGTATTGTCTAGAACCTCTTTGCCTGCTTAACTGTTTTTTTTATTATTATTATTTTTTTTCTACACGAGTTTAATAATTTTTTGCTTTTTTTTTATCGTTCACACGCAAACATTAACTTCAATCCGTAATGAAAAGTGTTTCGAAACAATTGATTGGTCAGGGTTGATGTCGTATGGTAGCTCTGTAATCCGCACATAAAAACTTTCAAAAATAGAGTTAAGTATTAGAAAATATGCATAGTTTCTTGCGAACGAATGTTGGTATCTCTCTTACCTTATGCGTTCAATATTTTTTATTTGTGTCAAATTTTTAAGAAAGTGTTAAACGAAATCATTGGAATATCAAACATTTAATAATATTTTGCACATGTATGTGTGCTTTTCTAAAGCGAAATAAACTATACATTGCAGAAAAAATTGAAACATTGAAAACTTTTGCTGTAAGTGAAAGCCACGCCCGCAATTAATTTGTTATACTTTATCATAAAAATGTTTATGATAGCTCTCTGTTAGTCACGTTTTTTTGTGAGTATATGTGTCCGATCAACATTTACTCAGCAATCGTTTTGTCTCATTTTCGAAAACCTCTTAAAAGTCTTACATATTCGTTCCGTCTCATTCAACGTAATCTTTTTTAATTCGTGTATTTTTGTCAAAGCAATTTCCAGTCTAAGAACATATGATAGACTGGATTATTGTCTTAAGCTTGTTTTTGCGATTTCAATTATGTATTGTTTATTGTGGAAGAAACTTATCTTTAAACAAAACTTATCTTTAAAGAAAACTTATCTTTAAAGAAGTTTGAAAAATAACAAAAATTTTCGTAGGGAGTAGAGTAGAAGAGTTTAAGGAATTGCAACAATGTTACGTTTCTCTAAGGACAATTGAAAAATTAATATTTCCTGTACGAATTTTTCTGCTATTTCGTTTAATTGGATTCTATGAAATTTGTCTTTAAACGGTTCTCTGATGATGACTTTTCTCTATTATGATGTATGATGCATTGATTTTTTTTTTTTTTTTTTGATTTGTTCATTTGCGATTTTGACACAGAGTTGCTTCACTTTACTTAATTAAATTTGCAAATAAACTCTCACAGCGCCTTGAAAGGATCATCGAATCTTACTCGTTCGTTTATTAAACACATATTAACTTACGTAGATTACTGACTATGCTATCATTATGCGCAATCGAATCAACTGGATGTATAATGATTTCTGATCAAATTAGTTACGTTTCTGTGTCATACTGTACTTTTACGTTCTATATCCTAGATTTAAGTGGAGTTGAGGGTACGCAAGTATAATTCAGCAACTTATTTTTCAAAAAATGTTAGACAATGTGCAATTTTCTGTGTTGTAGTTTGCATTATAATTTGCGTGCGAATGAAAAATTTTCCTTAAAATATATACCGAAATCATCATATTTAAGTCATTTTATTATGAAGTTATTTAACTCTCCAGAAAGCTCCGCTCGTAATGACCCTCGTAAAGATATTCTTTTCTTTAGGTGATTTATTATTTGGCTAAAGCAGCTGGCCTTATAATCTATCAATGATCTATAAATATCGAAGGATTTAATATTAGAGCATAATCTATATATATGCGCATACGTATAATAGTCATCTTGTTGTACGTACGACTAAGCAAATACCTATTTGTAAATTCTGTGAATCCGAGAAACTTTGCTTGCTAGCACAACTTTAAAAGTGTTTGCTCTCTATGTTCGTCGGTTGAACATTCAAATAAATTCTTTGTATTGTAAAAGATTCACTTTGGTATGTAAGTTGATATATATGTGCTCAGAGACATGAATGTTGGTTGATAAGTGTACGTGTTATTCATTTTTATGTTTTTTAGTTTCCTTCGTTTAATATTTGCTTGTATTGTTTACATGTTTACATTTTACTTTGACGAGGCCACATACAATTCTACTTATGGCAAATGTTATAAATTTGTTTTGTTTCTTCTTCTCTTTTCATTTTTTACTTGAATTTTATGATATATATTAGAAAATTTATATTTACATGTTTTTATCTCTTTGTTTTGATTGTGTATTTGTATACTTGTTATGATTTATTTATATATTTCTTCTTGTCTCGATGTTTACTTAAATGTGTTAGTTAAACATGATATACGTTATTCAGGGGAATTAATTCTTATATTCTTTTTTTCTTTTGATTTTCTAAATATCTTTGTGTTTAAATTGCAAGGAAAACTAATGAAAAGAAATCATAAAGAAGGTTTAAAGCTCTAATTTTCACTTTACTTTTTCCTTTTTTTTTTCAAACGAACATTAACACAAAAAGTTTATTATACTTCTTTCCAGTTTTTATAAATGTTAAAGGAAAAGTTTCTTTATCTCTAATAAGCTTTCATTAAAACACGTTTTTAAATAGTTTTTCACAAAGATTCGCTCATTATATAGACATTTCCGTATTTGTAAGATCGTTAAGAAAACAAATTCTTATTAATTCCAAGTGTTATTAAAAGAATTTTTATTTATATCCGCCATCGAAAGATGAGCTTAATCGTAGTTGCTTTTGTTTTATTGGTCGCAAGTTTTTGTAACTAATTTATTTAACTATAGCTCGCTGGTTGTACGTCTCTGTCCTCCGTTATTGATACACTTATATATAGCGTCGGACGACTGAGTCAATTTAATGGTATCTGTCTATCCATCCAGCATTTGTTGGGAAAACTTGTACGTTAAAAACGTGTAATAAAAAGCTATAACCTTACACTTATGTTTTTTTTTAAATGTTCAGGCAAAGATTGGAAAATGATGTGATCGATCTGTTTAGAGTGACAAAAAATTAAAAAGTTTAAAATATTATCGCGAATAACTCACGTCTTTAACGGTGAAAATGAATATTTATTAAAAACGTTTAAAAGTTCCGTGGTCGATTGGCATGCCCTTGCCACTTAACGAACAAACTTTGTTTGTTTTTCTATATTCGTTACCTAAGATTCGGTCCAAGGCGAATATAACTTTCGTATATTTTTTTCATTATCAAAGCAGCATTTATTATTGACTGCAAAGAAACCCAACAGCAAGCTCTTTGTTAAGTCAAGCGTAAATGATATGACAGCAGCAAGAGATATTTGTGAAAAGAAGTATTTCGTCTATACGAATATCTCGTCCACTAACTTTTCATGCTAAAATTTGACCTTTAGAATTATTTCGAAAAACATATGCTATTAGTATTTTGTCGTCTTATAAGAGCAAAAACAAAGGCATCCTTGAGATTAGTAGTTGTAACTTTAAAAGGTTTTAGTTACATTTAATATTAAAGTTTCGAACATTCTTCCAGTAGATAGTACATACGTAAGAGTATAAGTACGTATACTTAAGTATGCAATCTATGATATCTTAATAAGTTTAATACTTATAGACTTGTACAACACACTTGGCATATTCATGTTTCCTTGCAAATATTATAAATAAATAAATAAATTTGTTTACACAAAACTAGTATGAAAATCCAAAACAATAGAGGAACTCACCCTTGTATCACAATAACCGGCCATTTCGTTAACACTCAAAATCAAAAGAAATTTAATTCGCTTACTGCACCGCTCAACTCAATCAGCTCACCGAAAACCAAATCTGCGAACAAAAATATAATAATAATGACAATAGCGATAATAGTTATAATAACGATAATAATAATAAAAACAATAATAATAATAATAATAGTAAAAATAATAATAATAATAGTAATAACAATAATAATAATAGTAATAATAATAATAATAGTAAAAAAAATAATGATAATAATAACAAAAATAATAATAGTAATAATATTAATAATAATATTAAAAATAATACTAATAATAATATTAAAAATAATATTAATAATAATAGTAAAAATGATAATAATAATAATAACAATAATAATAATAGTAATAATAATAATAATAATAATAATAATACTAATAATAATGTTAATATTAACAATAATATTAAAAATAATAATAAACTACGTATGTTAAGTACTATACGAAATTTTGTTTTGGTTTAACTGTTTTTTTCAAATTGTTCGTCCCTTTCATTAATGTCAGTCATTATTATTGTCGATCATATCAATATTTTCATTGACTCCGACTGACTTTCGATAACAGCTGTGATCGGATAAAATCTCATTATTGACTGAAAACTGTCTATAACTGTCTTCTTTGAATTACAAATTTAGTCGATTTTCTCTACGGATTTATGCGCAGAAGCAATACAATTTGTGCAGCACAAATTACTCAATTAATTGAAATCTTGCCAGTGATTTTTGTCACATCGAAGGAAAACGATATTTAATACTAATAATGAGATAGCGTTTAAATAATACGAAATAATTCAAAGTAAAAAAAAGAAATTTTCTAAAGCAACAAATTTCTCTTTATACAATTACTTTCTTCTTTGTTTTTGAAATGTTATCGCATTTAGATTGTGGTTACAATGAATTATTGATGCTTGAAGTGCGTTTTACATCGATTATGTAGCGCGTAGGTTTTTTAATGAACAAAAATGATTATCGTATGTAAAATAACTGTATTATTGAGAGTGAGGACCGCGTCTAAGTTAGTCATCTGCAAATTATATAAAAAAATTAAACTGAAAGTTGTTAGCTAAGTAGTAGTTAAGGCTAGTAAGTGACATTCAATACCTACTTTTATATATCATATAAAGCTTATGCAACTTATATATATATATATTGTTAATAGCAATCAAAAAGAAAACAATTGAAAAAAAAGTTTCCTTTAGATTTCTTTTAAAATATATCTTAAATAACAAAGTCAAGTCGGAAATGAATATTAAATTCGGTCGTTCTAGCTAAAGAAGCGAAATACATTTTTTTTAAAGAAAACTTAAATTGTCAAAATTTTCAACCTACCTTATGTATGTTTCTTTGCGTTGTTATAGTTGTATAAGAAAAAGGCAGTTAAATATTTTAAAGAACTTCTTGTTAAATGATATTATTTAGTAAGTTT
Source organism: Glossina brevipalpis (assembly GCA_000671755.1). NCBI lineage: Eukaryota > Metazoa > Arthropoda > Insecta > Diptera > Glossinidae > Glossina > Glossina brevipalpis. The sequence continues at coordinate 2,985 of KK351049.1, read as the reverse complement.
TTTTTTCTAGGTACTTTTCTTCTTATTTTTTTTTTTTTAATTGAATGCCTTTGCTAGAAAATATTCATTTTTGATTATGTTTAATTTTTTTCTCAACTATTCAGCTCGGCAATAAATTTGACAGAAATTTCCAGAATTTATTGAACTGTAAAGAAAAGATAACAATTTAAAGGACATATCAGAAATTTTCAAAAATATTGGTTATAATAAGACTTCATTTTAGTTTCAATGTTTGAAAAAAAAATATCTAAATGGCGCCCCAATTAGGATAGATTGTTGTTATTCGCGATACAAAATTTAAATTAAAATTGCTAAATGCTTGTAACGCATAATTATATGAATTGCAATTCTCTTAAATGTGAGCATTGCATTTAAGCAGATTCGTCTGTCCGTCTGTCGGCTTATGGAAATCAAAAGTTTGCTAGAGAAATAAATTTGATTTCAAATGTTTTCTGTCAAAAAATCGTGTTGAAAATGCGTTGAACTTTAAAAAGTTCAGTCCAACCCAAATATGTCAATTATTTTTTGAATTATTCATCTCACTTTGCAATATTTTGTTCGTTTTAATTTTTTTCTATGTTTCTTCCGATTAAAGCTGGTCATTTAATCTTAGGACAATGGGCGCTTCAGAAGGGTAAAATGTTCATAATTTCTTACCAAAACTTCTATTTGTCCATTGCAGCTTTCGGTACCCTAGCGCCAACTTACGATCATTATAATTATACTGATAAGTAAAAAAATTAAAATTTTTCCTAACGCCAACAAATACGAGAAATTCGATTAAGAATCCAATACTTTTCGAGAACGTATAAACCTTACACGTAGATCCACAAATATTTGATAAAATAGCACAACTAATGTATTCTTAAACTTTCTTAGAAATTATAAGAAATACTTTTTGAGAGAATATCGGTTAAATGCAGAGAACAAATTTGAAGGTAAAGAAAAAGTTTCTGTTTTTCTTTATATTCCTTTCACTCATTTAAATATCTTTTAATTTAATAAATTTGTACGACTTTAAAAGAGGTTTAGCATATACAACATACACATCTTTGTGGTTTTTTCTTATATATGGAGAGTGACTTGAAATTGAAAGCAATATAAATGTAAAATAAATTCAATGTTTATTTAATGGCGCACTAAACATGGAAAATGCAAATCTTCTATTGGTTACACATGCAGATGCATTCACCTACTCGCATAACTTCAATATTCAACTATACGTATGGTATGTTGTTGGTACGTGCTTGCATGGCACCTGGTATACGTTATCACACATAAATATGGTTTTTTTGTTGTGTTAGCTGATGGTAAAAGGCTTAACGAACATGCATGGATATATCGCTTAAGGCAAACAAGCAACCTTAGGATTGGAGTAAACAGATTCGCCCAACAACATAAGGATATATATTAGATTTTCTACCAAATATTTTGCAAAATATGGACCTAAGAAAGTTTTTGATTCGTCGCTCAAATTCTTCTTGGTTTGTATAGAAACAATGAAATTTTTGTTATTTGTTTTGCCTTCGTTCTTCTTTCTCTACTCTTCTTCATCCCCTGTCTGTGTTACGTTTCTCTCTCCGTCTCTTTATCTTTCTTTCTGTCTCCCTTGGTCTCTTTTTCTCTCTTTCTGTTCCCTTCCTGTTTAGTTTCTTTCAGCCTCTCCTTGTACCCGCCATCTCCAACTCTTTTATTGTGTATCATCCTTAATGCATTATTACCTCGCCGTTGCTTAGAGTCATAAGCTATGGTGTAAGCTGATGAATTGTTAAGCATTTTGAGAATATTTGAGTAACGACCGAAATACTTTGGATGTCCGCGAATTGTGTCCTTTGTCCCCAATAGCAGCAATACGATTTGCACACATAGCGGTAATGTTAAGCAAGATAAAATACGTTTGTTAAGCTTTCAGCTATACAACTTGGCTTTATTGAGGGTATAATTTGAAAAATTTTGAATTAGCAAACCAACAGCTCATGCAATGCTGATTGGCCGGCGTACATGCACACTCTTCTAAACTGCAGCATATAAGTAAGTTTTTATAATTGTTGAGTTAGCTAAACTGTCTGTATGTGCGAATGTTGGTTTGCCAATGTCCTACTGCTGTAGAAGTTGGTCAAACTGGATAGTCAATGAGTCGCATTGACAAATATGACCCAATTCAACCGCAAACATCCATCCATTCCTTTAGCAAAGCACAAAAGAAAGAAAAAAAAAGATTTTCAATCAAGCATCACCAACATCGGAATTTGAAAAGAGTAACAGCAATTTTTGTCTAAGTTGTTTACAAGTTGTTTTTGCAGCTAGAGGAGTACACACATACATATATGCATACATATAGAAACATACACATCGCTTGGATTGCTAAGTTTGCACTGTAGAATACATGTGGAATACTGTGGAAATATTTGATTTGGTTTTGACTTTTTGCATACTCCTACTGATTTATTCATTGAGATTCGGTTCTCTAAATTACATTTGATCTTGTTTACTACATGCACTACGGTATGCCAATATAACAGTCAGTCATCAGTCATCGACTTGACATCTAGTGAAGAGCCATCCGTTTGACTCTTGTTGGTTTATTCCTTGTTATGTTCTGAATATTTCTACTTTTTAATAGTAGTCGTAATCAAATCAGTTTTGTTAGTGTTATTCTTTCATTTCATTAGCAAAAATTTTCAAAGTAAAAGCAATGGCTCACATAAGCATGTTTATATACATTCATACATATGCGTATACATACATATATATTTATGTATATATATATATATATATTTATATACATATGTATATATTAGTTTGGGGAAAAAGAAATCCATTATTTTTTCGGTAGATGGCTACACTGATATATTTCTCGTAAAGTATCGATCAAACAATTTCAGATTTATGCTCGTTGGAAAGGTGACATTTCGCAGTAAAAAAAATTCTTGTGTTGTTTTTTGTTTGGTGCATTCAGTTGTGAGTTACAGCGTGTTAAAAATG
>KK351048.1:1458382-1585757 GCA_000671755.1 Glossina brevipalpis | reverse complement strand
GAATGTCCTACACAACTCTTGAACCGGGATAATACCACCTACGATATGGAAAAGGGGTACACACGACACTGCATATCAGATAGTAATGATAGCGGTATTGTCGTGGAATTGGGTACAATTTGTTTAATAAATCATGTTAAAATTTTACTCTGGGATCGTGATAATCGTGCCTACTCCTATTTCATCGAGGTATCGGCAAATCAAATTCAGTGGGATCGTATCATTGATTATTCCCAGTATCATTGCCGTTCGTGGCAATTCTTATATTTTCAAGCACGACCAGTTCGCTACATCAAATTAGTGGGCACACATAATACGGTTAACAAAGTAGGTGGCGATTTAAAAAATGTATGGGAAATATTCCAAACGTGTTATTTCTTAAGGTGTTCCATGTTGTATCATTGGAAGCCCTCCATTTAATGAACATACCTCGTGTAGTTGAGGGCATTGTAACGCCAACGGGTAATGTAGCGACGATAGAAATGGGTGCTATCGTAGTAGACGGTGTGAGTCGTACTCGCAACGCTTTATTGAACGGTAACTATGTTGATTACGACTGGGATTCTGGCTACACTTGTCATCAATTGGGTAGCGGAGAGATTTTGGTGCGCTTAGGTATAGAGATTTACGCTTTTTTGCATAGCGGTATCAAATACGATATATTTTTAAAATTTTCAGCACAACCTTATTATGTAGGCTCGATGAGATTGTTACTCTGGGATTGTGATGATCGTACATACAGCTTTTACATAGAAACTTCTACAAATCAAAAAGATTGGACTATGGTTATAGATAAACGCGATGAACAGGCAAGGTCTTGGCAGAATTTCACTTTCACCGCTAGGCCAGTTGTTTTTATAAGAATTGTTGGGACGCGAAATACAGCAAATGAGGTGAATTACATTTTTAACTCTGCCTTTTAATTAATATTATATAGATTTAATAACAAACATTATTGGACTTTTCTTAATAGATCTTTCATTGCGTTCACTTGGAATGTCCATCAGAGGACCCAAATTTCTTGTTAATCGAGAATGAAAAACAACGAATTGCTGAAGATAAGAAGCAACTGAAATCAAACGATAATGAGCCAGGTACCAGTAGTGAAACTGGTGGTAACAAAAGCAGTGAGGAACGTGAAGAATCTACCGTTGAAGAAGATATCCTCGTCCAATTTGAGAACAATTCATTAGATGAAAGCAATTAGTAGGAGCTGATATAACGCGAGAAAGTAAAAATAATGCCCAACTGCATGAATCGTTACGGCGAGTAAATCCAAAACTAAACATTCAAATGTGCTGCATACGAAATCACTACCTAGTCGTTGTCATAACTGCTGTTTAAAACATATTTCCTCAATATTTGGTTTTAATTTTTATCTTCAAAACATTATATTTTTTTTAGAAATGTGTTCATAATATGTAGTACACTTTTATGAAACGCTTTGTCTTGGTTATTTCGTTCTCTTAATAATTTAAGAACGTCATTTTGGAATTTTCGGTTTTGCTCTATTTGTTCTTTCCTCAGCTGTAATGATTCGTTTTCTATCCTGAGTCTTTTATCCGGCTGCGGTGATGGAGATTTTCTATAATAACAACACCGTTAATAAACTTGTAGAAGAATATTAACTTACGTACATAAAGATACTTACTTTCTTTTGTTACTAACTGTCGGTAATTCATCGTCGAACGTATTATCCACTGGGCTTGGATGCAAGAGTGCAAAGCATTTTATATCCTGGTCGCAGCTGACGTCTTCACCCATTAGCGATGCGTCTTCGCCTAAAACTCCTTCTGTTTTTGTTAGAGCAAAAAGATTTCTACTTAATTTTCTTTTGGCCCTATATTTATAATCCGTCCACGCCTGCAAAGAAATTACATTTATATGATGTTATACAAATAATTTAATTTATACGTACTTTTCTCCAACCAGTAGCATTTTTGTTGGGAAGACCGACGGAATTTAATTTCTTCGTGAGCTCTTCCCAAAGTTTATTTATAGTTTGCCTACCCTGATGAGAATTTTGGCTAAAATTTTTTGCTAAATCGCCATGGTCGTCCATAAAGCTTAACATAATTTGTAGTTGCTCTTGAGTAATGGCCCTAAAATGCAATTAACCTTAAAAATGTTTTAAATGAATGTATGATGAAGAAATGCTTACATATTGTCTTCTAATAAATACAATTTATTTGTTTTCAATTTTCTTGTCAAATTAAATTGAACCACTCAACTCTTTCACTTTGAGGTAATCCTTGGCATTGATTGCGTAAACTGACAGTCGTCTAACGATATCGTTTTAACGATAGTTTTCATTTACCTAAGTCGATAGTTTTACTATCGCATGACGACTCTCGTTTCAGCGATTGTTTTTTTCATTATTGTGTAAGCATAACAATCGTCAATCGCTCTCTCTTAATCGAGTAAATTTCAACGATATTAAAAATGGCATCGTTTCGTATAAAACAAATAAACGCATTTTTATTAAAATTTTTATAACTTGCTTTAATTTATTAAAGGTAAATAAATAGCTACATAGATTGTAAGTAGATTGCATAGAATATCGTTTTGTGTCATTTGATGGAAGAGGAAAGCGACCATGAATCAACTTTTTTTGCCTTGAACAAATTTGTTGATAACAAAGACTACAAAACTGGGCCAGCTTACGGCTCCCGTTCACGAGAGAGCTTATATAATCAAAGTAAATATCATTATAGCCTTGAGATAGGACTAAACCTCTTTTGCAACAACCACAAGAGAGTAAGTTCCTATATAGTGTGTTTTCACTAAATATAATAATCTCTAGTGAAATGTAATTTTTAATTTTACTTTAAATTAAGCAATTATAGAGTTTAACTGTGTTAACTGTGACGATTTGCAAAATAAGCACCGCCCAATGCTCTCTTAATAACAGCTCTTGTCAAAGTCTATTAAGTACATGCTTTCTTTGCAAACAATTAGAGTTTATTCAAGTTATTATTTTTTTCTTTTTTTGTGCTATTTATTTATTTAACGATTTATAAGAAAAATTCCTTAAAATTTTAAACATAAAACAGCAAAGCTTTAAATGTGTATAATTATACGATTTATGTTAACTTTGCTTACAAATGTAATCGCAAATTAAAAAAGAAGTGTTAATAATAATAACGAAAAAATGCTGAAATAAATAAAAGTGAAATAAAACAACCATAAACTGAACAAATTGCGTAAAATTTCTAATAGATTTCTTAAGATATCGAAATATAAACTGATAGGTTACCCGTTGACCTGGGGCACTTACCTCAACGCCAGCAGCAGAAAATTCATTTCTTCTTTCTATTTCTTAGCACTGGATTAGTAACAACACATTGGTCCACGTATATTCTAATATTTTTATTAGTTTTATGTGCCGATAATACAATGATTTCGTGATAGGCGCCATCTTAGCAGCCTAAAAAAATAACTTTTTTTTATTTTGGACAGTTTTTTTTGTTGATGGAAAGAAATGTAGTAGGATGATAATATTAAGGTAGGTTATTGAACGTACATTTAAGTAACAAGAAAATAATTATTTTGCAAAAATTCTTAAAAATGGCAACACCTCTGCCATTTCTGGAGACAATTTTAGTTCAAAGAACTTTGCGGCACACAGTGTTCTAAATTTGTTCTAAATTTGAATTAAAAAAGAAAAGATACTTTTAAAAACTAATTAAATATTGGAGTCATCCGTGTCGTTTTCAAAAATCGTCTTTTGAGAAAAGGCATTTAACGTTTTGATATGCTTCATTACATAGAACCACACAACAACGAAATTATCGAAACTTTTAGATACGTTATAGCCGTTGAAAAAAACAAAGGAATGATTGTTATAATTACCCATAAAGTAGCCGAAAAGGAAGACGCATATTTAAACACGTTGGAAAAAAATTGTTTAAACTTCTGGAGGATTTTAAAGATGACGAAATACAAAGTAAGCTGTACATTCCGGTCAAGAAGTCGATATCGTAGGAAATTTAAGTAGAGTGGAAATTAACTTTAAATAACGGCACGCGTTATGTAAACAAACGAAACTGTAAATTGTATTTTATTTCACTCTTTTAATAAACATTAACTTTATGAAAAGCAATAATTTTTTTTTTAATATTTCTGAAACATCCATACATTGTGTGGAATAAAAGAACTTAATAGCATATTATGCGAACAATGGGTCAACTACTATTTCGTTAACGGAAACGGCACCTGTACTAGGAGTGACAAAATTCTTAAGTCACTATCTGAACTCGTAGCATGCCTTTTTAATTTGGAGTTGGACATGGTATTAAGCATCTTTACTTTCCGAACTTTGTAAGATTACTAACATTTGCCTACATTACATTGTATGGCTCGAGATTTTGTTTAAAATGAAAATGAAACGAAATGTGTGCAACCTTACAGAATGTAGAGCCTTTGATATGCTGTTAAAATACTTGTTAAGTCAGGCAACACTAAGCAAGTGTTTCTGTTTGTATATATAGAAAATTTAGAAGTGTATATAGTTTGATAATAAGAAATTGAATGATATTGATTTAAATTAATAAGAAGGCTTTGATTTAAATTGCGGAAAAGAGAAAAAACAGCATAGATTGTGTGCTTGAAAAATTAATAGAATAATAAAAGAAAATTTTACTTACAATTTATTTTTGAATTTGTTATTTATAATTTTTGTGAGATATTACAGGCAGTACCCATTATGAGCAGCCAAAGCCATCGAAAAATGTCCGGTACACGCCTACCAAATAAAACCCGATCGGATGCAGTTGAATTAACAGGTTAGTTGCATTATTAGTTGTATATGCCAAATATGACTACTTCGGCTTTCTCTTGGTTGTAGAATTATTTTCGGCTCAAATGGCACAATTATGTCTTAACGAGGATTATTCGGACGTCACTTTCATAGTAGAAAATCAGCGTTTACCAGCCCATAGAGTTATGTTGGCGGCACGTAGTGAATATTTTCGAGCTCTATTGTACGGCGGTCTCTCTGAATCAACACAAAGAGACATACACCTTAAAGTGCCCGTAGAAGCTTTTAAAGCGCTGCTGAGATATATTTACTCTGGCCATTTGTCCCTTTCACAGATGGATGAAGACAATATTTTAGATACCTTAGGCTTAGCAAATCAGTATGGTTTGACTGAGCTAGAATTGGCTATCTCCGACTACTTAAGACAATATTTAGCATTAAATAATGCTTGCGCCATTCTGGATGCAGCTCGTTTATATAATCTGGAAAAGTTAACCAAAGTATGTTTAACATTTATGGATCGTAATGCAGCTGATATTTTACAGCACGAGACATTTAAGAATTTGTCAAAGGTAACTATTATATCTATCACCGAAGAGAAATGATGTGAAAACAAGAAAAAAAATGTTAAAAATTTGAATGATAGACGCTTAATTCTAATATTGTGCTTTACAGACCGTAGAAAAACATTTATATTTGTTAACAAAATTAATAATTTGTTAACAAAATTACAAAAATTTAAAAGCCTAAAGATGTCCTCGTTAAAATGTTTAAGGAAGACTTACTTTCTTAAGCTGATATTTTACTCTTTTCTATTTGACCCGTTCTCATCGAGTCATTTCTTCGATTTTTTTTATTTATGCAGATTTCTGAAACTGCTGGACTTTTTTGTCAGACAAATTTTTCGTTTCATCACCTAAAAGATTTAAAATTATTTTTGGAGCACATGGTCTATAAATCGATTTCAACATGCGATTCTAGTGTTCTGACAAGGAACCATTTAATTTTCTCTATTTTTTTTTTATTGTTCGCGGTATGAACTTGGTCATATATTCCTTTCTGAGAAGGTCCGCTTTTATGGCAATTTTTAAAACTTTTTGATTCCACGAACCACAAAACATTGCTTGCGTTGCGCCGTGTATGCGTTGACATATGTTGTCTAGAAGTTAATAGACTGTCTTTAGTGTGTACTATGCTCGTTTTCAAAACTCACTTTATGTTTTTAACTTTTCCCTTTTAGTCGATGGACAGAACCATTAGGAAAAATAGAGACAAAATTCAAGATGTAGATTACAATCAAAGATGCATAAAAGAAACAAAAGCATAAAGACTGTGCATTCTATCAGGTTAACATAATCTTCGAAAATTTTTGAGCGAAACACAACAAATCGAAATGATAATGTAATGTCGAAATAAGCTTAATATAATATTTCCATAATCTTGCTTCGGCTTACTAAATTCCATTACTATTTCTGGTTTCAGGAATCGCTTGAAGAAATCTTGCGACGCGATTCTTTCTTTGCTCCAGAAGTGCAAATTTTCTTGGCTGTTTGGGACTGGGGCAAACATAACCGTAATGTAGACATTCAGGTAATTATTTCGTTCATGATCATGTAAGCGCTAGTTCCTCAAAACGACTGTTTTTTCAGTCGGTAGTCTCATACGTTCGTTTGCCACATATGAATTTGAATCATTTGCTGAAAGTTGTCCGACCATCGGGCATTCTGGATCCCAATAAATTATTGGATGCTATTGAAGAACAGAGTACATCGAAGTATTTAAAATATCGTGCTGCTTTGTGGCCGAAGGAAAATGTCGCCACTGCAACATTTGGTTCACGTACCATACATGGTGAATGTCCTACACAACTCTTGAACGGGGACATCACCACCTACGATATGGAAAAGGGGTACACACGACACTGCATATCAGATGGTAATGATAGCGGTATTGTCGTGGAATTGGGTACAATTTGTTTAATAAATCATGTTAAAATTTTACTCTGGGATCGTGATAATCGTGCCTACTCCTATTTCATCGAGGTATCGGCAAATCAAATTCAGTGGGATCGTATCATTGATTATTCCCAGTATCATTGCCGTTCGTGGCAATTCTTATATTTTCAAGCACGACCAGTTCGCTACATCAAATTAGTGGGCACACATAATACGGTTAACAAAGTAGGTGGCGATTTAAAAAATGTATGGGAAATATTCCAAACGTGTTATTTCTTAAGGTGTTCCATGTTGTATCATTGGAAGCCCTCCATTTAATGAACATACCTCGTGTAGTTGAGGGCATTGTAACGCCAACGGGTAATGTAGCGACGATAGAAATGGGTGCTATCGTAGTAGACGGTGTGAGTCGTACTCGCAACGCTTTATTGAACGGTAACTATGTTGATTACGACTGGGATTCTGGCTACACTTGTCATCAATTGGGTAGCGGAGAGATTTTGGTGCGCTTAGGTATAGAGATTTACGCTTTTTTGCATAGCGGTATCAAATACGATATATTTTTAAAATTTTCAGCACAACCTTATTATGTAGGCTCGATGAGATTGTTACTCTGGGATTGTGATGATCGTACATACAGCTTTTACATAGAAACTTCTACAAATCAAAAAGATTGGACTATGGTTATAGATAAACGCGATGAACAGGCAAGGTCTTGGCAGAATTTCACTTTCACCGCTAGGCCAGTTGTTTTTATAAGAATTGTTGGGACGCGAAATACAGCAAATGAGGTGAATTACATTTTTAACTCTGCCTTTTAATTAATATTATATAGATTTAATAACAAACATTATTGGACTTTTCTTAATAGATCTTTCATTGCGTTCACTTGGAATGTCCATCAGAGGACCCAAATTTCTTGTTAATCGAGAATGAAAAACAACGAATTGCTGAAGATAAGAAGCAACTGAAATCAAACGATAATGAGCCAGGTACCAGTAGTGAAACTGGTGGTAACAAAAGCAGTGAGGAACGTGAAGAATCTACCGTTGAAGAAGATATCCTCGTCCAATTTGAGAACAATTCATTAGATGAAAGCAATTAGTAGGAGCTGATATAACGCGAGAAAGTAAAAATAATGCCCAACTGCATGAATCGTTACGGCGAGTAAATCCAAAACTAAACATTCAAATGTGCTGCATACGAAATCACTACCTAGTCGTTGTCATAACTGCTGTTTAAAACATATTTCCTCAATATTTGGTTTTAATTTTTATCTTCAAAACATTATATTTTTTTTAGAAATGTGTTCATAATATGTAGTACACTTTTATGAAACGCTTTGTCTTGGTTATTTCGTTCTCTTAATAATTTAAGAACGTCATTTTGGAATTTTCGGTTTTGCTCTATTTGTTCTTTCCTCAGCTGTAATGATTCGTTTTCTATCCTGAGTCTTTTATCCGGCTGCGGTGATGGAGATTTTCTATAATAACAACACCGTTAATAAACTTGTAGAAGAATATTAACTTACGTACATAAAGATACTTACTTTCTTTTGTTACTAACTGTCGGTAATTCATCGTCGAACGTATTATCCACTGGGCTTGGATGCAAGAGTGCAAAGCATTTTATATCCTGGTCGCAGCTGACGTCTTCACCCATTAGCGATGCGTCTTCGCCTAAAACTCCTTCTGTTTTTGTTAGAGCAAAAAGATTTCTACTTAATTTTCTTTTGGCCCTATATTTATAATCCGTCCACGCCTGCAAAGAAATTACATTTATATGATGTTATACAAATAATTTAATTTATACGTACTTTTCTCCAACCAGTAGCATTTTTGTTGGGAAGACCGACGGAATTTAATTTCTTCGTGAGCTCTTCCCAAAGTTTATTTATAGTTTGCCTACCCTGATGAGAATTTTGGCTAAAATTTTTTGCTAAATCGCCATGGTCGTCCATAAAGCTTAACATAATTTGTAGTTGCTCTTGAGTAATGGCCCTAAAATGCAATTAACCTTAAAAATGTTTTAAATGAATGTATGATGAAGAAATGCTTACATATTGTCTTCTAATAAATACAATTTATTTGTTTTCAATTTTCTTGTCAAATTAAATTGAACCACTCAACTCTTTCACTTTGAGGTAATCCTTGGCATTGATTGCGTAAACTGACAGTCGTCTAACGATATCGTTTTAACGATAGTTTTCATTTACCTAAGTCGATAGTTTTACTATCGCATGACGACTCTCGTTTCAGCGATTGTTTTTTTCATTATTGTATAAGCATAACAATCGTCAATCGCTCTCTCTCAATCGAGTAAATTTTAACGATATTAAAATTGGTATCGTTTGGTATAATACAAACATATGCATTTTTATTAAAATTTAATTTGCTTTATTTTATTAAAGGTAAGTAAATGGCTACATAGATTGTAAATAGATTGCATATATTATCGTTTTGTGTCATTTGATGGAAGAGGAAAGCGACCATGAATCAACTTTTTTTGCCTTGAACAAATTTTTTGCTAACAAAGACTACAAAAAACTGGTGCAGTTTACGGCTCCCGTTCATGAGGGCGCTTATATAATTAAGGTAAATTTCGTTTTTGTCATTTTGTGATTGAGTCGAATGCTTTCGCATCGAAATAATTTTTTATTCATTTCATGCTTAGCGTTACATTTGTGTTATCATAGGCATGTGAATAACCACGTATGTAAAATTTCAAAATGCAAAGAAGAAGAATCTGAGGCAAGTGGTCTATACTCAAATCTATCAATGAAGTACACTTAAAAATTTAATTTATATATCGGAAAGATGCAAATATATAATTATATTTCACGTAGCGAAAAACGACGGATCTGGCCATTCACTTCTTAGTTCAGGCTACTTTGTGTAAATAATTAATTGCAGGAAAAAATGGAATGACCCTTCATAGAAGGATAGTAAAGATAAAAATGGTATGGATATCCAAGAAAAGATATTAAGAGATACGATTTACACTTTTCCGTACCCATCAAACAAAATAAAAAAAAATTCTTGCCTTTATTTCTCATTTCATGTTGAATCAGAATTAGATCTTTTCGCGTTAATATAATAACTAACGTTAATATGATGGTAAACCGCTTCTACCGAATTCTTCTACTTGCTTTGTGCCCAAATAGGCAATAAACGTATTTCTGAATTGGTTAAGGTAATTTTTATTATTTCTCCTGTATTTTTTGAATTTAAGGTGTCAATGATATTAAGCGGTCTTTTTCAGTTATTGTATCAAACGTGTATGCCTTTCTCATGAATATTTTACTTCATCTAGAATATGTTTGCAATATCAATTTTGGGCTCAAGAAATTTTATAGTAGCAGTCTAAAGAAACATATGCTTACGATTGACATCAACCCATTACTTGTTCGTTATCGACAGCTATCAACTCAGAATGGAAACTGTTAGCTCTTTTACTCGTTAAAGGCAGCTGTAAATCGATTATGCTATCGCTTTGTCAAATTTTCAGTGGCATTCACGTTTATTTGATAACTAGCGTTTTTTCACTTAGGTAAACACACTTTTGTTCAATTAGGCGATTTCAGACGATTGCAAAATAGTCAGCGTTTCGAAATTTTTTTTTATAGTTAATTGTGTAAAACGACAGCTATAAAATTTCTGTTAAGATTGAATTAGTAAGTTGAAAATTTTAAAAAAAGCTTAAACGCTTAGATTGGTGAAAGTAAGTAAAATATTAGTAAGTGACGTGTCAATAATAATCCAGTAGCTAGAATCAAATTAAGCAGAGTGCATCGTAACATTCTTTTCCGTCACTTGAAGGAACACGAGAATGGTAGATGAGAAATAATAATAAAATACGATAATATTCGTCTCTAGTCTACATATATTGTGAGAGAGAAGCATTGGCGTTAACAAAGGTTTGCACACATCATCAATCATATGTTTCTGTAAAACGAAGGCGAAACTCATTATGGGCTTATGTTACGTTTTTGTATTCCGACGTAAAATCATTGTTGCGAAGAGTTTGAAAAAACCTCTCTGTTGTGGTTTTGAGCAGTTCACCAAACATGTGTTATAATAATAAAGTAAACTAAAAAAAGAATATTTGTAAATATTTTGAAAAATATAAAAGTGTGGAAAAAATAATCGCAACGTATTTATGCAATTTCGTGGAAAATGAACAAATTAAGGGGTACATAAATATTTATTTTGTTTAAAATGTTTATTTATTAATCAATTTCATTAGATTGCACCTTAAAAAGTTGCTGGAATAGTTGAAGGATAAGAACGATCAGTTCCAGCTTGAAAATCCGCTCCTTAAGTAGTTTTTTACATTTCCCGAGTCCTTGATTTGGGATGTTATGAAGGATTTGGAACTTCATGAAACTTCTTTGCCATTTGAAGTTCGGGTAACGACCATGTATACTTTCAAGCAAAGTTTCTTTTACTTTTCAATTTGAATACAGTCCATTTTTTTTTTCTTGTATTTTTGCTCTTTTTTGCTCATAGGATCATACCAGAAGTACGTAGAAAACAATTATATGACTTCGCTGGGTCAGTCGTCGGTTGCAAGAGCTATAAAGTACAGGTTGCAGATTGACTGAGTATGCGCATTATCAAAAAATGTTATGTTTTTTTTTGGATAAAGAAACATTTATTTATTTATATTATTATGTACGTTTACAAATTTTGTCAAAAATTTGCTATAAAGGGTACAATCGAAGCAATTGATTGCATTCATTTGCAATTATATCGCCAAAAATGAAGGATCTTGAAAAACACTTTTGTATGTGAAAAGAAAGGGAAATAATAAGGTTAAATTATCAAGCGGTACAGTTTTATGTCTTAAATTTTTGCTTGGCGACTCGCGCACTGTCAGCAATGTTTCCAATAGTTTAATAAATGAAAATAAACTTTGCACAATTTTATATAAACACTTTTCTATGTAATCGCTAATACTTACTCTTTTCCACTTCTATTACATTCAAATGTCAAACGCTAACAAATTGGGTTTTTGTCTATTATTCTTAAAGTATATATAGATATGAATATAAAATAAACAGAATTTTTTTTCATTGTTTTTGAATTTTTTTAAGATAAAGGAGGTTATTACAAAAGACTTGTTCAGAGGCGAATACGATTAGCTTGTTTTTGCTCCTGTCAGTTTCTTTACACATGCTGGATCTTGTTTGCAAGGGAGACTTTCAGAGACTCCAAGAAGTGTATATATTCTTAATCAGCATCGAATTGGGAATCGATTTAAGCATGCGCGACTATCCGTCTATGTAATGGCCGTTTGGCACATTCTCTTGGTTGTAAAAAAAATATCTCTTCAAATTTGCAGAAAATTGGAAGCTCTTGCACGCTAGTTGGTATTGAAAATGCACTAAACTAAGAACACCCGTTTTCGGAAGCAAAAAAATTAATTTTTCATTCATTATTCATGAACTTCAGCAGATAGATCTGCAAAAATATCCACATATATTGTAGCTATCCTGTAGTACTTGTACAAGAACGAAATGCCACGCAAGCATAAGTTTTAAAGACCCAATAAAGTGTATATATCAAATTCGGAAACAGTCTAGGCGTGGCCTCCCGTACGTCCGTCCATCTGTCTGTTTATTTATCTTCGTTTGTAAAAATGAAGATGTTTTATCAAATTGGACAAAAACATTGAAAGTTCTTGTATATACTCTGATAATGAAAATGGGATAAATCAGTCAAAGGTCACGCCCATAGCATCACTTAAATCGAAATTATCTCTGCTTTCTGCGTGTTTAGCTTACTACTTACTACATAAACTACACAATAAACATTTCCACGGTATTTCACAAAAATGGACAAAATCTGCTATACCCACCTAATATTATAGATGAACGAAATTTAGTTTTTGTCGACCAATATTTTTAAGATATACGTAGTCGATATAACAAATTCGACATAGCCGAATATAAGTTCCTTATTTATTATTTATATAAACAGTGACCCCCAGGGAATTTTGTGAATCTCCTTCTTTATACTTATTTTTTGGCGGTGACTGGTACCTACCAGCATAGCACTTGCATACACATTTTAATTGCTTCTTATTTATTGCTTTGTTCGTCCAGAGTAAATGGAAGCAGCAGAAGTGATAGCGTGAGCCTGGTTATCGTCTTTCGTTTTTGATGATAGTCGTTTGAAAGATATGCCGTCACCTCCTTATTTCCAAAATAAATTAGAAAAAGAAAAGGTCCTGAAAAGATTTCTCTACAATGTTCCACTCTACTACCAATTTTTATAATTATGTCAATATTTCTTATTTTGTTAATATCGTTAAAGCATACATTTAAATATTTGTCCAAACGAATTCATCCGAAATGCACATGCAATAAATTATATATGCAAAAAAATTATAACTTGCTAACTATTGATTTAAAACTCACTAATAAACGTTTATGTGAATCATTCAAAATTTCCCCAAAAAAAAAGACAAATAAATAGCCTAAGCTCACCTATAAATAAGTTAAGGGACAAAATAGAGTTATTAATGTAAAAGGTAGTAAAAAAAACCACTTCGATCGTTCAATAGAGGTATTTATTCGAAGGAGTAATTATTAAAGTTTTGCCGTTCGGCAAACATAACTTTTTAGCTTGTACTCGCTTTTAAATATATACACTCTGGTATAAATATAAAAGCGTACAAATGAATATATTGCAAATAATTTTCTGCAGCTACATAAAAGTCAGTGCATTACCTTTAAAGTGTTTTACTTCCTCAGAAACAATATTGAGTTTATTGTAAACGAGCACGAGGATTGTATGTTGCTCTTCATTTCCAGTTTGGTAAGTTACAGAAGTGACAACAAATGTGCGCCCATTATCTATTATTGCCAATGGCTTGCTCTTACAACCTTTTTTTTCGCTTAACTATTCACGTAGAGAAAGTATACAGATTTAATCAATGCATATGTGCCATTTTTTCTTCTAGCTGTTATCAGGATAAACACTGTGTAGTTCAGTGTTCGTGCTGTGAAGCAATTCTGTTTTCAAAACTTTAAAGCCAAATCAGAGGATGCCTAACTTGAAAGCATTTTTATTGTTATTGCTTTTGGTCTCGTTTTGATGGTTTATTTTTATTTACACAATGTATTGATGATAGTTTGAAAATTGCAATTTATTTGACTTTATTCAAGACGCACTTGTTGGTCATTGATGTTCTTCTTTTCTTTTTTTTTTTTTTTTTAAATACAGATATTCATTAAGTCCATGAAAACTTTGATAACACGATTTATAACAGATCAAAAATATTCTGAATTTTAAATAGCGGTTTTAATCGATTCGCTTACTTTTGAAACATTCACTTGCTTGTTCAAAGCTTGTTTGAGGCTCAGTGAAAGTTTTCGCAGAGTTACTAAAGTAATTTTTTTGTACCTTCTTGAGCTAAACTGCTGTGCATAAAAATAAAATATTATTGATTTTATCTTTCATTTATAAATTCAATTACAAACAATACATTACTTGTAAAATTGATCAAATATATATGTGTTCTGATAATATAATTTCCGACTTTTATATAATATAGCTGCTTGCTTTTGCAATCTTAGTTAATGATGACAACTAAAGCCGAGTTGTAAAAATTCGGTACTTAATTAACTGAGGATAAAGTTGAATAATATGTAACAATGTTGAAAATGTTTATCTACTTCCCTAATAGGAATATAGGTAATAAGTTTTTTGAATGAATTTCTGATCTGTTCTTAGCTGTTTTTACTTACCTTTCAGATGGAGGAGAAAGTTATATTCCTCCAATGAAAATTCGGTTTACTTATATACTTAATTAGATCGCTGTTTGTTAATTGCAAGTGCGCGTGATATTCACGTAATTAGAATTTTCAATTTTGGAAAGTATCGGTAAACATTGTAGGTAGAACTTTTCTTATCGATGTCTGCTATGAAATTATAACTTTTTGGGAAAATATTATTTTAAGCATTTTTATACTTTTGCTCAAGTTGCAGCAATTTGAATTTGAGTTTAAATGGCTTTAGTTTAAGCGATCGTAAGACATCTAAATATAAACGTACACACATGGACGATATGTAATGAAGATCTTAAGGTATTGCAAACGTAATGATTAATTTAGCAAGCCCTCTTATTTCAGTAGTACATACATATAAAAAGTAGAATTTTCAACTTTCTAACAGTCCTTAATATGAGTTTAATCACCGGAAGGAAATGTGACAATTGAAAAGTACAAGAAATAACGTTTTTCTTCTATACACTTAGAATCTATGTAAAAGTAAATGCAAACATAAACTACAATAAAAACAAATGTGCACATGCCTTGACATATACAGTATGAGAGGTTTTCGTCACAACGGAAATTACTATTGAGTTCATTATTAAAATAAGTCTATTGTAAAGAAAGTCAGTGGTCATTGGTATTGTTGTGTTTTATACATTTTCTTTTTTAAACTATTTATAATAATAATGTTGCTAAAGAATAATTTTGATGTAAATATGTTAGTTATTGTTTTGAAAATTATTTAAGCGATATTAGAGCATAGTTAGAGCTATGCTTATCGTTCGAGCAAAAATATCTTCTTGACTAGAGCTTCAAAATTCATTATCTTAAAATTGTTGCTTCTGAATAAGATTTTTCTTGAAACGATTTTTTTTTTCAGGAAAAAAACCAATTGTCAAATCGATCCTTTTTTAAATAAGTTATTTTTACTGTGAAGCTGCCGCTTCTCCGTTCGGGCAATTTGAAAAAGAAAAGCAGTTTAAAGGACTTATAATATTTCACATGTAAAAACCTGAATGTTAATATATCTTTTCGTTTCCGTATCCAACATCAAATGATGGAAGTATTTTCTTTTTATCAAAATGGTTTTGCTTACTTAAAAGGATGTTTCAGAGACTACATGAAGTATTTATGTCTTTGATAAGTAACTAATTTTGAATCAATTTAAGCGTATCCGTTAATCCGTTGAAGTAGACAATGAAAATTCTCTTTGTCGCGAAAATTTTATTTCAAATTTTCACCAAAAACATTGGAAGTTCTTATACAAATATTGGTATTGAAAATTAACCAAATCAATTGAAGAATAGGCTTCATAGTTCAACGTAAGCTGAGAATATCTCTGCTTTTAAAAGTAAAGAATTGACTTTTTATTCATTACCTGTAAACGATAGGAGATACAACAATAAATTTTCTCTCGTATATTCTATAGGTAACCTTCCAGTATCAAAAATGGAACATATTAGCCATTCTTATCTAATATTATAGAATTTAGGAATTTACTGTTATTTTTTTTTTCTAAATAGAGATAAAAAATATCGGTACAAACGAATATAATTTTCTTAGGTTTTTTTATAAACTAAATTTAGAAAATTTATCTTATTTTTAGTGAGCATAATATATAAAATTAGCGTTCTTAAGCGTTTTACTGCCTTCATTTATTTCTGCGCTTTGATATTATATCGCCGCACTATATTATTTAAAGCACATCAAAATAATGGAAAAAATAATTTTATATGAAGATTTAAAGTGACCCCATGATACCAAGATTGTTATTTTTTTCATTTTTTACTTTTTTTTTTTTTTGAGAATACATTGAAATTGTTTATATATAAAATGTTAAAACGCTGTCTGCTTAAAGCCGATGAATTATAATTAGCCGCTACATTGTGAGTTTAGGTCTTTGACTTTTTAAGCACGAAAGAGAGCTACTGAGAATAAACAAATTGAAAATATATTTTAATATTAATTTATTTCGTTTACGAAGTCTTTCAAGAAAGAGCGCGAGGCAGTAATTTTTATTATTTATTTGTTTTCAAAGATAAGATATTCATTTAGCTAAACTGTAGTTTCCATATATAGAGAAAATGTACGTAAATAAAATGAAAATGATTAACGTTGACTTTAGTTAATCGAGAACAATTGAAATGGAACGTTGGTTGAATAAAGTTGCTGTTGTAACGGGCGCCAGTTCAGGTATTGGAGCAGCTACAGCGAAAGATTTGGTTCAAGCTGGTTTACAGGTAGTTGGTTTGGCTAGACGTGTAGATCGTGTAGAAGAATTAAAACATCAATTACCGGCAGATAAGCGTCAATATTTAACAGCTATAAAATGTGACGTCACCGACGTGGAATCAGTTAATGAAGCTTTTAAACAAATTTTTAGAAAATTTGATGGCATTGATATATTAGTTAATAATGCTGGTCGTATCGTAGGAGGTCAGTTGTGTACAATGGATATAGCAGAAGTGCAAAACATTTTGCAAACTAATGTCATGGGTGTTATACACTGTACTCAACATGCTTTCAAGTCGATGAAAGAACGTAACGTAAATGGTCACGTAATCATTATAAACAGTATTGCTGGTCATAATGTAGTAAGTGGTGCTCATGGTGAAACACCTGTTACTAATGTCTACTCACCTAGCAAATATGCCCTAACAGCCATTACGGAAATTTATAGAAGAGAATTTTCCGGATTGGGTACAAAAATTAAAATAACTGTAAGTATTTATTTCTATTACTATAGAAACATTTAGCCAAATGGGTTTAACTATTTATTGTAAAATTTTGCAGAGCATTAGTCCAGCTTTAGTTGAAACCGAATTGGTGGGTGAACATGTAAAACGTTTGGCCAAAGATCACATTCTAAGTCCTCATGACATTTCTAATGCTGTTATATATACATTGTCAACTCCGCCCCATGTTCAGGTCCATGATATAATCATAAAACCTTTAGGAGATTTGTTTTAATCATGTAATAAAAACCTTAATAAACTTAAAACAAATTCCTTTCAATTCACGTAGCTCTTGTTATCCTATTCACTGCAAATATGATTTTAATTTCTTGAAAAAAAATATTTTATATTATTTTCTTAAAATAAAGTGTTGCACAGATACAGCATGCAGCACTTATTAAAGAAAATTAATTTTTTGCTGTGCGAAGTGACCGTATAAAAAAAATTCTACTTCGAAAATATGTCACAGCTTTATGAAATAACGAGAAAGTTGCGTCTAAGCGAATTAATAAATATTTAATTTACACCTGGAAACATTTAAAATAATTTTAATTTTTCATTTTAAATGTGAAGATTTTTTCAAAATGCACATAACTCAATACGACTCGTCGTACTTCATGTGCATATTTTCGTGACGAGCTGATTCGTAATTGGTTTCGCGACTTGAAGATATTAGAGTTAATTCATTTTTGTTACCATGTACTTGGCGATGTTTTTGCGACGACAGTCGTTTGATCATCGGCTTGTGAACATCATGATAATGTGACATACACGATGGAAATTGTTTTGAAATTTCAAGCTTCTTTCGGAATTGTTATCTATTTTAAGGAAATGTTTTCTAATTTGCTGCGGACCTGCATATTGTTGCAAAAGCCTTCGTTACTAGAGATATAATTGCAACGTGATTGTAGTCGATTTCTCCGATTGTACTCTTTATATTAAATTTTAGGAAAAATCTCTAAACATTCGTATATATCTGTCTCCACCAAATAAAACCATATCCTGTCTTTTTTAATGCGAATTCTTCATCGGTTAACGAAAACCGCATTGTGCTTCTCATTGGACGTATGCAATTAATTCGTAACGGTACTTTACTTTTTTCTTTTTTTGACAAAATTCGGCTCTAGTCATCAAGAGTTTTGTTCAAGAGGGGTACAATCATAGGCCAACGCTTCGCCAACATTTTAACAGCTTTACAGCACTTTAAGCTTGCGTGGCCGTATGTAAAATGCAGGTGGACTTAAAGTGTACCCATCTTTGAGTGTATCGAAAATTGGTCTGTGCTAATAATTTGACATAAAAATGAACTGTAGCAAATTTAGACCACGTATCGTATCAACCTTTAACAGTCCATTCCGTACAAGTCATCTCATGAAAAGTACGCTATTATATAGCAAGTTTTTAGCACTTTATGACGAATGTAGTTGAAAATTAAAACAATCTTTGACAAGAAATTTAATGTTGGTAAATTTAAACCACATCAGTTCAAGCTTTGGGTAGACTTTTTTCGAGTATTACGATTTAATTTATTCCTATATTATCTTGTTAAAAAGGGATTTGAAATAAAATGTTTAGTCTTATACTATACGGAGTCATTAGTATATAAAAGCTTTTATTCAACATTGTATACTTTGTTGCATGTATTAAACGTTGCTCCAAGTATATGAAGGGAATGTTTAAGCACTTTTGATTATTGGTGACAAAGATGATCCCTTAGAATAACCATAAATGCAAAAAGCTTATTTATATATTTTCCAGTTCAGCAATAAAACCAAGCACTCATATCTTCTAGATGATGTTTTGTATTTGGCGACATCAGTATATATCAAAGTTGTGGAATTAATTGAAACAATTACAATGATGAACTACACAATAGGATTAATTATGACAATTGAACTGAAAATTGAAGGGCAAGCGTCTATAGCAGGACGTTGTCTCCAGATTGGCTTGGTTTGAAGCTAAAAAAACCCATAAAAAGTTAGGTTCATTATATCTTGTATTTTATTTTTTTAATTTGCGATATTTAATTGAAAGATCAAGCAAAGAGATCCGTTAATATAAGATGCTATTATACCAGGTGGGCTAAAAAGTTCGTAGACTAACAAAGAAAAATTCTTTTTTTTTGATAGAATTTGATTTTATTATTTAATATAGTTGCCTTCGAGCGCGATACAACGATTATAGCGGTCATACAATTTTTCGATATCATTTTTATAGTACGATTTGTCTTTAGCCTCAAAATAGGCTATCAGTCCACTCGGTTCAGTTTCGATTCGACTCCGGTGTGGAATGATGGAGCCATGTTTCATCCATTGTCACATATCGATGCAAACATTCGGGTTTATTACGATTGAACAGCTCCAAACACTGCTTAGAATCATCAATTCGTTGTTGTTTTTCGAACAGAACTTGCGCATATCCAAATATTCATTCACGATATGTCCAACACGTTCCTTTGATATCTTTAGGGTCTCGGCTATCTCAATCAACTTCACTTTACGGTTATCTGAAATTATTTTGTGGACTTTTTTGAAGTTTTCGTCGGTAACAGCCTCTTTGGGGAGCACACTGCGTGCATAGTCCTCGGTGCTCATTTCGCCTTGTTTAAATTTAGTAAACCGTTTCCCTACGGTTGATTTTCCTGGTGCAAAATCCGAATAATGTTTATCAAGCCAAGCCTTGGCTTCAATAGTATTTTTTTTTGCCAAAAGCAGTGCTTTATTAACACACGAAATTCTTTTTTATTCATTTTTTCAAACAAAGATAAGTTGCTTCACTAAAAATGCTACAGCTCACATATTAATAGTGCAATAGCTGTCAAATTTATACACATATATTTTGAAGGTTAGGGTTAACTAAAAATCACATGGATTTAATACTAGTAGCGCCATCTATGTGACAGCCTACGAACCTTTCAGCCCACCTGTTAATTGCCTAAAATTGATAGATACACTCGAATATAAATTTCCATCTTGTTCAACTTTATTTACATTAGATTCTCCTGACATATAATTGGACTTCCTTTAAGAAACTTTGTTAATTAATATAAAAACAACGGAAGGTATGATTAATTTTTAGGTTTAATGGGCGGGCTTAATGTGTCCATTTTAAGTCGAGTGTCGAATTTAACATTTTTGTTTAACGTCATATACTAGCTACAAACCATCAAGGTTAATAAACATTAATTGTTTAAAACATCGTACTTTCTATTATTCATTTTATCTGGTGAATTAATGGACATTTATTGTTTACGGTGAAACTATATAAGCTAAATAAATAATTGAAAGCATTCAGTATTAATTCAAATCATTATTAATATGGAACGTTGGTATAAGAAGGTGGCTGTCGTGACCGGTGCTAGTTCAGGTATAGGAGCAGCTACAGTCAAAGATTTAGTGGAAGCAGGTATGCAAGTGATTGGTTTGGCGAGGCGTTTAGATCGCTTGAATGACTTGAAATTGGACTTGGGAGATGATAAATGTCAACAATTGACGGTCATTCAATGCGATGTTACCTCTACGGAATCAGTTAATAAAGTGTTTAATGAAATTATACAAAAATTTGGTGGTATTGATGTTCTGATAAACAATGCTGGTTGTGTAATCAAGGGTCAATTATGTACTATGGATACTCAAGATGCAGAAAAAGTTTTACAAACCAACGTAATGGGTACAGTACGTTGTACTCAACTTGCTTTTAAATCCATGAAAGAACGTAGTTCAAATGGTCATGTCATTATAATAAATAGTATTGTTGGTCATAATTTGTTCTCCTCCCTTCCTAAACCACCAATTTCAAATATATATGCCCCGTCGAAACACGCTTTAGTAACAATTGCAGAGATCTATAGACAAGAATTTGCTGGTTTGAAAACTCAAATTAAAATAACGGTAAGCGGAACATTGTAATTTTTCTTAAGGAAACATTTATTTATAACGTATTGTATGCATTTCTAGAATATTAGTCCAGGTTTAGTGGATACGGAGATGGTACATGAAAAGGTTAAGGAAAAATATTCTGATAATATGTTAAGCCCTAATGATGTTGCTGATGCTATATTATACACTCTGTCAACACCACCAAATGTACAGGTTCATGAAATTATTATTAAACCATTGGGGGAACTATACTAAAACAAGTTAGAGTAGATCGATGCAATTCAAATGTAACTAATGGTTTCTACATGTAACAGATTTTCTAAACCAGTTGAATTCAAAAGTAATAAGTCGTAATAGTTAAAAGGTTAACCGAATGTAGATTAAATAATGACACATTGCTGATAAGGGACAGAAAGTGATGTAAATCTAATATTGATATTGATATCTAAATTGATATTTAAATGAAAATTAATAAAGTTTGAGGAAAATCTTGCGTAGTACACATCGTTTTCCACTACTCCAATTTCAAGAATTGTTGTTGCGTGATGTTTGAAATTTGATTTAATCAATTCTCTACTTCTTTAAGATGTACCGAGGGAGGGGGACAAAGAGAGAGAGAGAGAAAGAGAGAGAAAGAGAGAGAGAGAAAGAAAGAGAGAAAGAGAGCTTACATTCTAAGATGAGAATTTAGGAGAATTCTACTTGTCTATTAGAAAAAAAAAATTTATATTTAGTTGTGAGTGAATTTTTTATACCCACCACTTTCAATCTTAAAAAAAACCGAAGAAAACAAACTAATCTATCATATGGGGTGGACATGGCTGAATTTTTCGTGTATCGTGTATCTTTTGTAATAATAGGTCACAAAAAAGTTGATAAGCAGAGGTATTCTCAGTTTAGGCTGCACTGTAAACGTGTCCTTTGACCGTTAATTTGCAGTGTTTAGTTAAATTTTAAGCCATATTTTCAATTTTGCGACCACTAACATTGCACATACGGACTGACAGATAGACATATGTACTTAAATCGATTAAGAGATTGATATATATATTTATTTTTTGGGATCACTGAACTTTTCCTTTGACAAAAGGAAATATAGCCGCAATGCTTTAACATGCGCGACAGATTCATGTCAAAGCATATAGACTTGATTAAAGTAAATTCAAAGAAGAACAATTATTTCATTAGAACGGTAGATACATTTTTCTAAAATCCGTGTAAAAACATGTAAAAAAAAGACTATGAAACATTTAGTTCGCCTTAAAGCTTAAGTTGCATTAGGATTCATGATACGGGTAAATGAAGGAGTATTAAAAACAAGAGCAAAGTTATATTTAATTTGGGCTAAACTGCTTAATATCTACCACCAGTTTGTCTAAGATCGGAAGGCAGAATGAAGATCAATGCACACTCGTGTCATCGATTATATATTTTTGTAAGACTTGGTAATACTTCATAAACACTTGTGGGCGAAATATTACTCTGATTTAGCTACTTTTATGGTTCCAAAATCACAATGTGCTTGGATGGACAACTATGTCGATCACAATCTACTCGTAATTCGCAAAACGTACCTACTGCGGAATTAGCAATTTGTAACAAATTTTATTTTTGAACACATTTAGTGGTTACTAATTAAATTCATATTGTAAAATGGCAAACATTACGCTAAATATATGATGCACTGAATGACAGTTCTTTTTTACATATGTTACTGGAACAAAGTTGGCAAATCCAGACCACAAAATGGAGAAGAAAGTGCTTTTCAATTTTTAGGTACAATATGAGTTTGACTCGGTAATATTAATATATAATATTAATATATATAAATAAATAATATTAATGGATATCAAATAGTTTTGATATTTTTTATCTATTCTATTTATTCTTGAAAATTAAAAACATAAGAAAAAATTTGGATATATTTACTCTTTTTCTATATGCATATGTTTACATATTAAATAAAAAGAATTTTTATAAATTTTTTTAATTGACTAGCAGACTTTATAGTCCAAAAATAGTTGTATCGTTCTATTAAGGGAAATTAAAAAATTCTAAAAGACTTTATTTAAGTTACGATAGTAATCTTAAGAAGGATCAGATAAATTTAATTTCTTAAGCAAAAGTTTATGTTGTTATTGCGTTACACATGAAAGAGTCTAAAAAGATTAGAGTGTTACTTAATTCAAAATTTTCGTGTAAAAGAATTTTAATCTCCACTAAAGTTTTTTATTTTTTTAAATATTTAATTATCAATATTACGTTACAACTATTTATTTTTATTTATTTATTTTTTTCAAATTTCAAACTCTTATTTATTTTGTGCATTTTACCTTCAATTTTATATATATATACACATAAATATACCTATATATATATATATATTTGAAATTGGTATGGTATCTAAACGAATCGAAAATTTATAGAGAATTGTTAAGAGGGAAATATTTTGAAAATATTTCATATTAAGACTCTTTACACACAGCATTTTATATTCAATGAAACTATTTCAAAATATCAATAATGTCAACTATTTGGTAAAATTTTTATCAGAATTAAAAACTTTTCACAACGTCAACTCTTTCTATGTACGAGTATATATATATATATATATAATAGCAAGTTCATTATGGTTTACACACATGAACAAACACTTATATAATCATTTGTTTTGCATTGAATGCAAGAAAATATGATAAAATATGATAAAATAAAGCTATTCAACTAAATTGATGAAATTCTTGTGTTCATAAGATTATTGGATTTATGCTGTGGCCTTGTTTCCATGTTTAGTGGCTTGCTACCACTTAACCCTTATAGTCACAAATAATAATATTCTAATATTCTGCCGGAAATTAATAGATAGCAACTCCTTCTATCTTAAAATATAAACATTTATGCTTCTCTTCGTATATATGCTTGCTTTTATGCTTGTATTTGTATTATGTTAACATAATATATATATATATATATATATATATATATATATATATATATATGTATGTGTGCATGCATAGGATGTATACAATTAATGATTACAAGTTAACTACATTATATGTACATGTATACATCACATCTTTTTATGGCATATGTGGGGGCGTAAAATAAATGAGCAAAAATTAAGTTCGCAATGATTCCCCCCTTAAGTTGGTACATTACAAAACAGACACATTATCATGTATAGGCCGAAAAAGACTATGAAAATGTTGAGTAAATTTCATAGGCAAACATTCATAAGCACTATAAGTAAAGTCTTAATTGGATGTCTTTGCTCTCTTGATGATTGTTTTGAACAATATAATACATAATTGAATGTCATCGTGCCGAGTTTTGAACGGATTTTCATTTTCAAAATTTAAAAGTAAATCTTGTAAATTTTGAAGCATTCATCTGATGTTTTTGTCATCGATTATCTAACAAAAATTGTCTGCAGGCCGGCTGAAAAGTTCGTACTAATATTAAATCCACATGATTTTTAGTTAGCCGTGACCTTTAAAAGACACGTGTATAAATTTGTCAGCAGTTGGACTATTAATATGTGAGTTATAGCATTTTTAGTGAAGCAACTTATGTTAGTTTGAAAAAATGAATAAAAAAGAATTTCATGTGTTAATAAAGCATTGCTTTTTGGCAAAAAACAAATACTATTGAAGCCAAGGCTTAGCTTGATAAACATTATTCGGACTTTGCACCAGGAAAATCAACCGTAGAGAAATGGTTTGCTAAATTTAAACGAGGCGAAATGAGCACCGAGGACGATGCACGCAGTAGACGCCCCAAAGAGACTGTTACCGATGAAAACATCAAAAAAGTCAACAAAATAATTTCGAATAACCGTAAAGTAAAGTTGATTGAGTTAGCTGAGACTCTAAAGATATCATAGGAACGTGTTGCACAAATCGTGAATGAATATTTGGATATGTGAAAGCTCTGTTCAAAGTGAGTGCCGCGCGAGCTCACAAACGCCAAAAAACAACAACGAATTAATGATTCTAAACAGTGTTTGGAGCTGTTCAATCGTAATAAACCCGAATGTCTGTGTCGATATGTGACAATGGATGAAACATGGCTCCATCATTTCACACTGGAGTCCAATCGACATTCAACCGAGTGGACTGAAGTCTATTTTCATGCTAAAAACAAATCGTACTATAAAAATGCTATCGAAAAATTGTATGACCGCTATAATGGCAAAAAATCATATATGCTAATCTAAAAACTTTTTGTGAATATTTTCCAAAGCAGTAATCATTTTTTTTAAAACATTTATAGATTGGTCGGCAGTGATTTTTTTTTTTTTTTTGCAAAACATACCCGAATTGAATTAATTAATTTCTGGCAATAGAATTCGTGTTGGTGGAGGTCGCAACATTTATATTCTTTTAGCGGCCTATATAATTAGTTACAATATAAAATAATATTTTATGTGTGTTTCTGTAAAGATCGCGTTATATAGATAATTGAAGCAATCGTTCTTTCTATTGAGTCCTTACGCACTTCTCATCTGACTATCCTAAAGCAATTGATCGACAAAAAAAAAATGAAATACAGGGGATATATTTTGTTATTAAAAAATAAAACACAAAAAGTTTTTTACTTTCTTAAATGATTACTAAGGTATTTCAAGATCGTTACGTATTAAATATTATTAAATATTTTTTTGGTATATTTATTATTTTGGATATGTATGTAGACATCTACAGCATATAAATATTGTTTAAGATAAAAATAAAACAATGGCCGATTAATTTTAGTAAACTTTTGAACGATCAAAAATTTCATAATGTCAGTTATGTCAGAACCAAGATATGTTTTGTAGGACGAATACTTTACTGCTTTAATGGCACTTTCTTTTCATTTTAAGCTTTTAAATCTTTTTTTTTTCTTGCAGACAACTTTTTATGGACATGGAAATAATTTTTTTAGGCGAATATAAATAGACCGAAGGTCTCCAAGAGGACAGAAGCTTCTTTAACTTTCCGTATTTGAAATGAAAAAATAAATATACTTTACGATATTATGTTTATCTTATTCGAAGCAGTTTAAGGCTGTTTCCATTTGTTCTGTTTATGTTGTTTGTTGTTATTATGTTCTTTCGTTTATTGGATTATACTTTTTTTTAAAACGTACATAATGTTAGTTAGTCATAAAGTAGAGTTGCAATAAAGTGTAGGAAAGATATCGTATATTGCATAAATTTATCGTTCATTCTCAACTCAATTAAAAAAAAAAATTAATTTACATACGTAGTTTAGTAAGTACGTATTTTATATTTAATGGTTTATTGTCAATTGAACGTAAACTTGAAATTATATCGAGCTTTATTTGATTGCTAATAAAATTTTACGTCCGCTTAGTTTTTAATATACCTGAACTAAAATATAGCTTTTATATAATTTTTTTTATATTTCAAACAGTAGATCTCTATATAAATAAAAGTGACCTACATAAACCTTACAATTAAATTTATGTTTCCTATGACTATTATTCAAAACGCTTTTGATGCACCGTAATACGATGCAGTGCCCTGATAACATTTGATTATTTAACTTTTAATAGGGCATTTTTTTTTAAATTTGATAATTAATTTAATGTATTTTTGTTTTATTGGAAAGTAGTCATAAGAAAGTTAAGTGTATGATATAAAAAACGGCTTCTATGTAAGCGTCTCGGTATTAACTGAAGAAATTCGTTTAAATTGAAAAATTCTAAAGTATAGTTTGTGTTGATAGAATCCGTTAATGTGTTAGTGTAAGTATAGGTCCCAGAATAACCCTAGTATTTGAAAATTTTCTGATTAAGAGATGAAAGATAATAATTAATAAAGCAAATTGAATATTGGATGCTTTAATTTTCCAACTTTATTTTTTGCTGATCCTATATAAGAATTTAAGAGATTTATCATAAGATATGTTTCACAAATCATCCATGGAGTATAAGTAAAATATGAATAAGTAGGAAAATTATATTCGGCTGTGCCGAATCTTTTATACCCACCATCTTTATTTTTAAAAAAGTGGGAAAAACTAAATTGTAATAAGTGGGCGTGGCAGTGAAGGAACTTCCAATGTTTCTGCCAAATTTGAGGCCGATATCTTCATTTTTGCAGATAGGAGAATGTTTACTACAGACATTACACAAACGGACAGACGGATAGGCAGACAGAGAGACGGACAGACAGACGGACAGATGGACAGAAAGATATGCTTAAATCAATTCTAAATTTGATGCTGCTCAAGAATATATATAATTTGTGCGGTCTCCGAAGTTTCCTTTTGGTAGTTACAAACCAAATGACAAAATGAAATATACCTTTCACCGTCGGTGGTGGGTACAAAAAAGATCAAGGAAATTCGAATAGTCTATTAAATGTAAACGTTCTTAGCAGTGCACGGCTATGGTTGCAGAGGCTTGATTATATTTTGGATATATCGTAACTAAAGAAACATAAGAATCTTTAAAATGCCTTAGAAATGTTCAAATTCGACTTCTAAAAGAAGAAGAAGAAGAAAGAAGAATAAGTATTTTATTGTTGTATAATCCGCACTGCGACGTAATAGGTCTATTATTTTCGTCTAAGAGAGTATATTAAATTTTGTCAAATGTTCATATCTTATCGAAATAGGCATGGGCAACTCCCTAAAGTGTATAACGTGTTTTTGATCACTGTTAGTAGCGGAATCGAAGCGGACATTATATGTGTGCTTATGCTTTTGTTTCACATCAGCTATTGAAATCACAATTATGATCTTCAAACTTTCAGCACGTCTAGCTAACCCGATTTCAGTCGTCTACTTCTTACTCCGTAAGATATACTCGTAACTTATTGATTTGTAAAAGCCTTTGTTTAACTTGCTTTCGTATTAAAGCTATAAGTTGTCAATCGAAATTTCAGACATTTCTGTATATTCGATCACCTTCAAATTTTCTGCAAGGGTGCGAAGTTATATTTAAATATAACTAGCAAAGTTACAAACCGAAAATATTAACAGAAACCTGTTAAGCCACTAAGCAATTTTCAAAGTCCAATCAAAAATTTATCCGAAATCAACTTCATGCAAGCTATACATCGTTGGAAAGCGTATTCATCAGGGATTCACGCAAAATAAGCTTCGTTTTTTCGCAACACTTGGTTTGGCCGCAATGGGTAATTAAACTTCCACTTTTTGAATGTTATATTTGACTTGGCAGAAAAACTTTTTTATGTCAAATTTTACCCAATTAACAAAAATTGATGTTTTGTTTATCATATTCGTTGAAAAAAGTTCCAAAATAATGCTATTTTACCTATATTTGATATAAACCCTTCCAAGACTTTGAGTAACAGGATTCTATTAGTTGCTTAACGGGCCTCTTACAGTTTCGGTTTGTGGCTTTGCTAGTTATATTGAAATATAACTTCAAACTCTTATTTTCTGCACATTTTTGGTTACAATGAAATTACAATTCAGTATAATCAGCATTTCTTTAAGGGCGAGATTATAGTTTTTTTTAACAATCTCCTGTCAAATAAAAGACCTTTGAGAAAGGCGTACAAGAAGTTAAATTGGATGGAAGCCTCTATATAAAAATGAAAGACTAATAGAAATCAAGAGACTGATTTTTTCAGAATAAACGTATTTCACATAAGACGAATTGTAACAGATTTGTAAAGAAAAAAAAATTTACAAAAAATTGTTTTTAAAAAAGCTTTAATTTTACTTTAAAAAAAAAGTGGAGAATAAAATTTTTCTTAGAATCACTTCTACGTGACAATATAAAGAAAAGTAAAACAGTGAAATGAAATTGAAAAAAAAAAAAAAATTCATATTTTGAACTTTCTTTGTAATAATTTATAACGGTTATAATCAAATTCCCGTCATTGTTTGCCAACTAATGCCACCAGACTATTTCGGCAGTCAAATACAATAGGTAAATATATGAATACATGTGGCTTACCAAGTTTTTGTAGCCATCGAAAAATAGGGGAGGTTTTACGTATATTATGATTACTTGTCTAACATCCAAAAGTGCACATCAAAAATCCCGTAAGATTTCTTTATTCGTTCTTAAGATAATATGTTAAGTTTATTTGGTCTTTCACATGCAGTTACAAATGTTTTTTGTGTTTACAGTTAAACACAAAATTATTAACAAAAGAACTGTTCTTAGTTGAACATAGATTATGTAATCAAGAGATAATTTACAGAATTTGCTCAATTCTTCTTGAAAAACATTCTCTATAATTATGTGTTAGTAATACAAAACTAGTAAAAATTTTAAAACATTTCTATCGATAACTAACCTACTATCTAAGTTAGGATACGAAAATTTTCATCACAAATATAAGTATATGTAATATTGTATAAGTATTCGAGATGCTCTGCAAGCCAAATATAAAATTTCTTACTTATTTCTTTTCTTTTTATTCATTCGTTTCATTGTCTGCAGTTTTATTTATTCCGCTTCGATTCAATTCAATCATTGGCATGGGACATTATATAAAATTCTTGTCAAATGTGGTGCGCAATTCATTTCCAAATTTTTCACTTGACTGCCTTTCCTTTTTCTTTTCATTTTTTTTTCTTTTTTCGTTTTTACTATATCATATCTTATAACATATGCGGTATCAAAGGGTTTTCGGACTAAATCAATAATCTTTTACCAGGATTTTTACGAGTATATGTTGAGAAGACAAGAAATGTTCAATTTCTCAGTTAATATTGTAGCGGACTATGCAGATAAATTGGATTAAATGTAAAAAAAAAAAATAAAAATAAAAATAAAATAAATGAAACCGCTTACATACACAACCACATTTATTAGTATTAAGTTTCTGATAACAGTAATTTTTTGGTACGTATGTAAATATAAATATATACGAGTACGTTTACTCGTAAGAAAATATATGGATCAACAAGAGTAACAAAACTTTTCCTTATAATTTATAAAAAAAAGAAAGCAAACAAAAAAAAAAACAAAACATACATGAGAGAAGTCGTAAATAGATTCAAGTCGAACATAAAGTTCTTAATCGATTTAGCCTTGCATGTCCGTTGGCATTGGATGACAATGCTTTCAGTTGTTGAATAAAGTGGAAATAAAAAATTACTTCATGTACTCTCATAAGCATTCCTACTTTAAGTATTAGCATTAAAGATTGTCTTAGACCGAAATCGGTTTAAATAAATTAAAATTAAAACCAGTGATTATTACTAGTTTGGGTAATGAAGTTTAGTACTTAAAATAATGCTCGCTATTAAGTAAATTTTGATTATCAAGAACATAAAAATAATTTATATAAAAGTACGTAATATATATTTTGCAAATTGGTGGGGACATAAATTAACTCATGAGAACTCATTTAAGAAAGAAAAATATTTGTGATATTTCTTAATTCAATCAAAACTAACCGCGTTTCGAAAATATGGCAAAATTCTTAAAAAAATTCAATACATTAAAATAGTACTTCACACAAAGCGATAACTCTTTTAAAGCTTGTTGAAAAATTTGTGAAGTTTATAGCAAAAATGCTTAAATTGCTTTGAAAAAAATCAAGAACAGGCAAATGATGACCTCCTTTCCTTTTTGAATATTTTGATATTAATAACGCTGCGCGCTCCGTCCGGCTATTTATTAACAAAGTTGACGAAAATTTTCAAAAGATTGAGGAACAACAGTATGTTTCATCTTATGACATCGCGGTTTAATCAAACATTGATCGAAAACCAATTGTATACCATTAGCATAAGGTTAGATACAAAAAGAAGCTCGATATCTGGCTAGCATCTGAAACACATGATGAGCCAAATTTTCTCCTTGCAAATCGATTTTGAAACGTAGCGAAATTCAACTGTTTTTGAATAGATTATTAACAGGCGATGAAAATTAATAGAAAGAGATGTGATTCAAGAAGGATTAAGCTGTACAAATGATGACCAAGTCACGTAAGGTAATGCTTTGTGTTAAGAGAAATCGCACATTATGGAGAAGTTCATGATGCGCGTTGCCTAGCGTTGACTGGTTCTCATCTCTACTGTCAATAATTAAAGCCATTAAAACACGCAGTTAAGGTATTTTTTTTGACGCATTTCAGGTAGAGCGCTCCGAATTGATTAATAGGAAAGGCGTCATCAGACTTGGCTCAAAAAGCATTACTTTATTGCATCAAATTCCATCAAAATATTTAGAATTGTCACTGGTACGTTAAATACAAAAATACAAGGACGGTTAGTAGACGAAGAAAATGAAATCGATTCAGAAAACTATTCTGATTCGATCGATATATTTAATGATTATAGCATTCTTAGTATTTCTAGACGTTACATACATCTGCACAAACTTCATATACTTTCAGGTATCACAACTATTTGGGAGGTATAATCTACTTTCAGGCCTTAGTAGAGACAAAATCATGCGGAATATTATTTTTTACGTTTCTTAACGTTCTTTTAATACAATAATAATATCGTTGAAAAAGTTTGTTTTGATTAATTAATATTTTTCTTTCCAATGTCTAGTAAATTTAATATTTTTCTTTTAAATTTTTATTTCTCTGCTTTCTTTCTAACATACATGTCAGAAACTTTTAATCATCAGCTAATATATATACCATATATATGTGTACGCCTTTTCAAGTCTAATATTTTCGAAAGACTTCCAAAAATTCAAATATTTTAGTATTTTATTAGCAAATTCAAGTCATGAAAATGACTTTAAAAGAATTTATTGATTTAATAATATTTTTCCTATTACTTCAACTGGGGTGAATAGGGAATATTTCTTTATATTCAT
The DNA here is from genome assembly GCA_000671755.1 of Glossina brevipalpis. Classification (NCBI taxonomy): domain Eukaryota; kingdom Metazoa; phylum Arthropoda; class Insecta; order Diptera; family Glossinidae; genus Glossina; species Glossina brevipalpis. The sequence continues at coordinate 1,553,877 of KK351048.1, read as the reverse complement.
TCTTTTTTTCTTCTCCTTTTTTCAAACTTATTGTATGTGTGTGCATGTTGTGCTCTCGCCTATTTATTTACATTTTTTTTCGGTTCTCATCCTTATTTATTATGCACGCTAAAGACTTTTTCATGTCTTTTTTTTCTTTTCTTCTTTTTGGTAAGGTTGGCCTTTTTTTTAGCTTTGCCTTTTGTAAATACAAAACCGAACTACTTTTTAATACTAAGAGAAAAGATAAGCGCGTACTAATTTTATGGTTGCATTTGTAACGTCAATACGCATAGATCGATCGATTTTAACTTAAAGGGTCAATATATATACTTTTTTTAAGGCTACTTTCGATATTAAGTTGTGTGTGTCTGTGTAGTTCGTTCATAAGGAAACTTAAAAATTATTACACTGATCTCATTGACTCTGATCTCTGATAGTCTACAATCCACATAATCTATATAAACAAAAGTGTAGAAATATTTTAAAAAATGTTGAAAATAACAAATGAAACTAAACTAAAGCAGATAATGAAAGAGAATTTAAGTTTTTTTCTATACATATTTTATATAAAAACAATTACAACACATTTATACAACAAGTTAAAGATTTTAATATATTTTTTCTATGAATATACCAGTTTTCCTACAAGTGGCGTACATTTTACTGACATATTATCACTGCTTCTCTATCTACCCTTTTAAGAATAATTGTAAACGAATGTATAACAATGCCATTATATTGATTTCGATTTAAATAGTTAATGGTCCGTAAAGTGTATATATAGCTAAACTTAGATGTTAGCATATATATACATATATATTTATATATATAAAACAGTGTTTTTCATTTAAATAAACCGTTTCAATTCCGCTTTTATTTTTTCTTAATTAAAAATTTTCTTATATCTTACGAAAAGTTAAAAAGTCAATTGACAGTGGGAAGGAATTATATCGAAGGTACCGTGTAAGGTTTCTATTCGATTTGTTTAATTAAAAATTTAAAATAAAGTTCACTAATAATACTTTTCGAAACCAAATTGTATTACGTTTCACTTTACCTAACGATCGGTTGTAAGTTTTCTTGGAGACTTCAAATAAAATTAATTGTTCTTACTTTTTTACTAATTCATCATTTGACCATTTTGGTATCAAGATAGAAAGGGAAATTTAGCCTCCCAAAAAAATATTGTGGTAATTTCAACAATGAAGAGTAGAAGAAGATTGATCAGTTTTTTGTCTATCCAATGATCATGATTAGATTTGATGAATCTTTAAAGCAAATATTGACAATGAAAATATTAAATGAAAAATAATTTGTGTGTTGTTCCAAAGTTTGAAAGTTCTTAAAAACGTTTGTCAAAAAAAAAAAGAAAAAGAAAACAATGTCTCTTAAAATATAATAATTTTTTTTTGGTTTATAGAAAAAATATACTAATATTTATACGAAATTTAGTATATTTTCAAAAATATAATTACCATTTTTGAAGTATGTATTACAATATTTCTTTTTTATTCTAAGAATAAATAATAAATAATAAATAAAATAATATATTTTATACATATATAGATTAATAAACTTTTGAAATCTTTTTGGGAATTTATATTTTTCAACTCGCGTTCATAGAATTTATTGGCTTTTTTTTGTTTTTTATATAAAAAGAATGCAACAAAGTGTAAATTCCGTTTATTACTATAAGTGAAATTTTTACGATTCAGAGTTTTGTAAATTGAACAAAAAAAAAAATAGCATTCAGTTACCATAAAAGGAGGTCAATATAGGGAATATGGCATCACTTTCCAGTTAAGTTATATTAATTTCTGCGTAGTTGCTAAAGATATGACGAGAGAACTTTATTACATTATTCAGGATGCAAAATTTCTTCATGAGTTGCCAATCTGTTTGGATTATTTAATTTAACTTCACAAGTTGTTGACAACAAATATATATGAACTGAATGAATGGTCTAATAATACTTGAAAATGTAAAATATTTTCCTAATCTTTTTCATATAATTTTGGCATTATTTGTGTTGCTTCGTCTGTATTATGTTTTTTTTTTCCAAATGCTACTTACTCTAGATGATATATTTGTATTTATTATATTTTATGTTTTTTTCTTTAATGTTGTATTATATATATTTTAAATGGTTGTCAGTTGTTACGCACAATCTCTTAATCACATTATATGTTATATAAAAAATTATATGAAGGTTCTTCTTCAATTATGGTTTCTTTTTTTTTAAAGAACTTTTTTAGAAATCTTTAACTTTAATTCGCATGTTGAATATAAGTCTTCTTTAAGTAAACGACTGGAATGAAATTTTTCATATTAATAATGAGGTCTAGGCTGTATTGTGTATTCCATGCGATAAACTTTCCGTATACCTTGGTGAGGCCTTGTAGCATTCTTCTTCTTTTTTTTTAGGGAAAAAAATATAAAAATTATGTCGAAAATATTTTTAGTTGCTTTCATTGATCAAATTGATTTTAAGTTAAGATTTGAAAGCAAAGCCAAGCATAACTTTATTATAAACTAATCCAACAAAGTAGCTTAATAAATGTTTGCTTTTGGGAAGGTAATGTTTCGAAAAACGTTTTGAAATTCAATAAAATACATCAGAATTTAGTGTATTTGAAGAGATACGTAACGTAAACACTGCTGTTCTATGTAAATTAATTAATTAAAGTGAAAATGCTAAGTAAACTTAAGGTTATTATTATTAAATTACAAAAATCTCAATTGCTATCTAAAGACTTTATATAAATATTTTATTCTATTGTATTTACGTAACGATCTAAGCATAATTTAATTGATAATATATATATATATATATAAAGAAAGTTAAGTTTAGTGTTTAATGATAACAGTGTTTATGGTTAGTTTAATTTTAATTAAAAATGCTGTAGATTGTGTTAACGTTGTTTTACTATCCATGTTCTTACTTCATTTCTACGATAAAGTTTTGCAATAGTATCTATCCACTTTTGCGATCACCACAAATAGTTGATATTATTTTACGTCCTTGCTTACGGTACAAAAAATTGTAATTTGCGTTAAGTAATGTTTTTTGTTTTTTTTTTTTGCTATTAAAATTACAATTAAAATTTATATAGTTTTTCCAAAAAAAAAAAAAAAAAAATAAAAAAAATATTGCATTTTTATAAATGAGAGGGAAAATTTCTCTTGACTGAAAAAATTTTAAGAGAAAAAATGTGAAAAATATTTAACAATAGCGCAGTACACTACTGTGTCTTATTAAAAACATTGTTCTTTATGAACATTCTTTTTACAAGGAAAACGGGAAAATGAGATGCGAAGAACATTTTCGGCTTACTTTGTATGAATTTTTAAGGCTTTCCCATTGAAAGTTTTCGTTTACTTTATGTATTTTTCTCTTTGTTTTAAACAAAGTTCAAGGATATCATTATCATCATTTCAAATTACTTGCATCGTTGAAAAATATATTTTTATGCATAAGTCGAATAAATTCATCTATAGAATACCCTACACAACTACACACACACATTTTGTATTACTGACATTATTTTCCGTGTAACAATTACTACTACTTGTATAATAAGTAAATATTTTTAAATTAAATAGACTTGAATTTCATTGTTACGGAAATAGATATGTATATAAATATATAATGGACATATATATATATATATATATATATATATATTGTATACGAACGTAGAGAATATATCCCAAACTTCTTTATATAGCCAATCCATTCGGTCAATTTTCATAGAGATAGAAAAAGCTATTACAACAAACAGTTACAAGTAGAATCTAATCGGATAATCGATCGTGGAAGTATGTCAACAAAAATAAACAATAAAAGTAATTTTTTTTTCCACTATCAATTAATTTAAATTTAAGTGCTTTCTAATTGCTTTTATTAACATTTATTAAATATATATATATTTTTTTAAATTATTTTAGAGAAAGATCCAAATTTGTTTCAGAAGATCATTCGTTTGAAATGCAAATAAGTTTAAAGCAGGCAGCGAAGGATGTAAAAATTACGTAATATATGTTAATATAGCCAGTGCCAGGGTTGATATTGATTTCGGTAAAATCAATTTTTTGGGAATTCGCAAAGCAGCGATAGAGAGTTGGAAATTTTAATCCATTTTTTTACCCGGCTCACTAAACATAATATAAAAAATTAGTGAAAGTCTGACTATTCTAAATATGTCAATAATGCCCGATTTGCTGAAAGACCCATTGACTGTAGCTTTTTATTTGTTTTGTATGTGTGAGCGAAACGTTCGGTATTTTTTTTTTTTAAGAACATTTTTAGTTTATATCGCCAAGAGAATAGCAACTGCAACTTACAAGCTTTCGACTAAAAGAAAAAAAAACATTTAGAGTTTTTTACAATTCGTTTTTACTTTTGCGAGTTATAGTGTCCGTCATATTTCAATTTATGCAAGTTACGGCAGAGAAGTTTTAAAAATCTTTTGAGTTAGATAAGAGAGAGAGCGAGACCAGGCTTTAAAATTTCATAAGAAGTTAAATTTAGTATACCAGTCATCTTAACGCGATAGACATAACGATTTAAACAAGTTAAGCGTAAGTCGACTTTTCAGTGCTTATCATAGTTCTTAAAAGAGTGCTAGAAATGTTGTGACCATCATTGTCTGACAATGTTTACATGATTTATTGTCTTTCTTATGGAATTTCCGTTGGGTTCAATTACACAATGTTTACAAGGCTGTGAACAAAAAGAATGCTTAAGCAAGAGGAAAAATTTTAGTTAAAAAGTTAATGATGCTTTATTAATGAGGCCATGAATTATGTATGTACAGTACTTTCTATTTAATAGCGTTCGAAAAATTTTAAATTTTTTGTAAATTTCAAAACAAGCATTGAAAAATCAATAAAATGTTTAGAAAAAGTAAACGAAAATCAATGAAAAAATCCGGCTTAATGTTATAAAAATTATAAAAACAAAAAAAAAACTTTTTTTTTCCTATTACTTATTATTTATTTTTTTTATTATTTAATATTTTTATTATTACATCATGAAGAATACGCGCGTATATAATTGAAGAAAAAAAGCATACAATGAACAACGCATTATAAAAGATTTTATTGGATTTTCTTGATATGTCTTAAATTATATTACAAGTTATCAGAAAAATCAAACTTCATTGCCATGCTCAGATTCCAGGACGACGCCTTCTAATGACTGCAATAAAATTATGTTTTGATCATGGCTTTTAATGTCTTTTAAGATATATATGTGTTTGAACTGGAATTGGGAAATTTGTATAAAATTTTTAGAGGAAGAGGGGGGGGGGGGGGGGTGTTGGGTAATACGTATGGATGGTTTTGGCATTGATTGACTTTAAACATGGTAATGAAATTAGATTTTTCTGGTAACTTGTAGGCCTTCTAAGATTCATTAAAAATCTGAGGTAGCCTTAAGTGTCTAAAAGCTTTCATAATATGTTTTTTTTCTTTTATTACTTCGTGATAAATTTTAACTAAGCAAAGACACAAACCTAAATAAATATGATCTATCTTGGTGGGTTTATCTTTGCTTTGTGTCATTTAATAGATTTGATTCTAACTGAAATAGAACTTAACAAAATAGTATGTAAGATGAATCGGTTTAGCTATATGAAAAGTACTGCGCATACTTATTTACGCAATTCACAAAGTTCTGTTACATAGACACAGTTTTTTTGCTTAGTCAGCGCTTGTACGTTTTATTTGTGTAGTTATATTTACTACACCACCCTCAGATGACGATATTTTCTACGTGACTTTTAGTTCTTTTGATAAAATAAAACATTTCAAATACAAATAATTCTAGACAAACCGAAGTAAGTAAATAAATATCTATTTGCAAGTCAATGCAAGTCAATGTTAAGCCCTTATCTTGCTGATGTATTATGAAATCTTTATTCAATTTCTTTCTTTTTTTTGACTTTGTTTTACAAATAATTGTAGCTTGTAGTTGTAAACTAAACTATAAATATATATATATATATATACTATCAGCCATAATCACTAAAGTGGTTGAAATTATTGCTTCCCATATTTCTTATGCAATGAGTTACGTTTTTTTTTTTTTTAAATTTTCATTCTGACACACAATTCCTTCCATTTCTCATATACTTATAATCTATTAAATTATTTGCAATATAGTAGACATTTTGTTATCTATTATAGTAATGAAACAAAATAAATTGTTGCTGAGTCAAAATGTATTTTTTGTCCAATATATTTTTCTATAAATTGAATGCCTCTTTAAAGTGGCTTTTTTTAAGGCTTTAAGCCTTTTCGTTTTTTCTTTTCTTTTTTGTTTTGAATTTTGCAATTCAAGATTTTCTTCTGGCTTCAAAACAAATGAAAGTTGGAATGAGAGGCAGAACTTGTGATTACGACGAATAATGGCATAGTGACGATTAGGCTGAAGTGTAATGATTGTGTGGATTAAAAAAAATCACAGTTTGCTTAGGCCAAAAATAATTTAATTGTGACTTCCATCCAAGAGCTGATGAGTACATATAAAGATTACGTGGACATTACGGTTACTTTGATAAGGTTTGCCAATGTATCTGAAGTCGGTATAGGAAAAGTCTTCAACACTGTCGAGAAAAGTTCTGCTCAATACATTAAGTCATCCTGCCGTAAGGCTAGTACTGTTGGTAGAACGGAACTCTATATATATAATCTGAATTCGGACGTCTCCTTACAATATGCTGTATGTTGAAATTCGTAATATATCTTTTCAGTTTCACATTTACAAGAATTGGTGAAATCTTTCATAAAAATAGATATTTTTCATCGTTAAACTGAATATTTTTTTTCTGCACTTCGGCATTTAATTTTTATGTTTTAAAGATTTAAGTGAAACTTTCAGATTAATGCGTAAAGTGCCGCTAAGGGTATATTTTACTAATTACAACACCATGTATATATATGGTCTAGGGATAAAGAAACAACCAGTAAGCACTAGAAAATAGCGCTTCTTCAATACAAAGCGTCTAAAAAAAAAGTATATAAATATATGTGTGTTTTTGTGTGTAAAAACATATACATATATTTACAATGGCTTACGATGATCTCAAAATGTTGGTTTTTGCGCCAATAATAAGCGTCAGGCATATATTCTTAAATTTTGAAAAGAATCCTGTGCTGGTCCGTTCGTTCAACTATTGATCAATTATTATAACATTTGTGGTCGCACAAATTGCGAAGAAAGTTTATATTCTAATAAAATATTTTGCAAATAAAATGAATTCGTTATTATATTGTACATTGTATTGTTGAATATATGCAACCTTCACGAGGATTTAAGATAAATTTGCATTTTATTATGACGATCTATTCAAAATCATTTTCCGAAAAACGTACGTCCATCCGTCCGTCTAATGTTTGGCCAACTAACGTATTGCACTTTTCAAGATACTTTGATGATGAAATTTGTTATACATATTTTGACTTAACGAGGAATCCTATTGAAAGCGGGCTAATGAACGAATTATTATTACGAAAATTTTTCGTACAACGCCCCATTTAAAAAAAAAAAAAATTTAACATGAAAAAATTTCCATTTCTTAGTGACTTCAACAAGTATCGTTGAAGATTAATATATTGACATGGAGTAGATGAATGTGTAGAATATTTTGATGGGATGCGACTAGTTTTTGAATCCCCGCTCATACGAAGGTTTCTACCAAAAAAATTTATAAAAAAATTTATAAAAAAATGTATACAGAATATTGATTTGAAATATATAATAAATTTACTAAGCTAAATTTGGATTGTATGGATCTATATTTTTTGCATCGTACCATATGAAGGTTTTCATAAAGAGCAAGACTTTATGTGGCGATAACATATGGTTTTTGGTACTTTATCACGTATGTAGACAAAGATTCGCGTTAAGAAAAGTGGTGTAGGGTATTGAATAATCGAGCTTGCGCGACTAAATGTTTTGTAAGGTCTTACTGATTCACTGTATTCTCTACTTATATGTATTTTTCTCTGTGAACTCTTTAATTTGTTGTATTCTCAACGAATATATATATATATATATATACATGTATATATATATACATGTGTATGGATTATTTGGAAATTATTTATTGATGAAACTGTTCATAAGTCATAGGTGCTTTGGTCATGTTTCGCTTTCCTTTTGTTGAGGAAAGTTCAAGAAAGATGATGGAGCAACGTCTGCAAGAAATGTGCTTACGTCTTGAAATGAAATAAATCCGTAACATTTACAATTTAAGCTTGGATAGATAATAATTAAATCAAATAAAAAATAAAATTCCTTTTTTGTTGTTGTTTAAGTGAGGAAAAATTTAGAGTAATTTCACAACTAAACATTAATTATTTATAAGCATCAGGTGTACTTATTGTTATCATAATATGTTTACAAGTTGTTCTTTTGTTTGCTTTCTTAGTATCACTTTAGAGTGTAGAGTGATGGATTTGTACGCGTCAAGTTGAGTTTATATATTATATACATGAAGGTATCTATCTACATGTGTTTTGATTACTAAAAATAAATTTTTTGTAATTCCTAAATGATTGATATGCAAGAACACAGTTTTTATTTTAATATTTATTCTATTGACTAAGTGCCACAATTGTGATCAAGCGTAGCTATGTTTTGGCGCATAAAATGTTTATAATGTATTTATCGAAAATCCTTGAAAGCAAATGAAGTGCCTGGTTGCTATAACAGTAGTTAAGTAAAAGCACTTTTGAACGTGCAGGTGTATAAAAAGAAAAACAAAATACCTTTCGGGCATATTAAATTTTCATTTAAAATCTATCAGAGCGCAATATACGAAATTGCGTCCACAAGAAGACGCGACTGTAATGCTGATGCAAAACGAAATCCAATTATTTACACAAAGTAATAGCAAAAGATATGCAATATCGTCATAAAGTTCAGCGTAGCATAGCAAATAGAATCAAAAGTGCCACAGTCAAAATATGTTTGTGAATATGTTAATATTGACGAAAAATATGATGAGTTGGTGATATGAAATGGTTCATGCGTAAATGAATGTTTTTAAAACAACAACGTTGTGAAGAGGTGTTTAAAGAATGTAGAGCTCAGCATATGTAAGTATAATAAAATTTGCTATCAACAGTTGATGAAAATATGCGAAAAATCATCTGAAAATGATATTAAAGAAAATGTGAAGTGAAGTCATATTCGTTTCAAAGCGAATTTCAGACATACGTCATCCATTATTGTAAATTTTTTTTTTTTTTTTTTAAATTGAAGACATGTTAATAAAGCATCTCAGGATGATTGTTAAATATCCTTTCTTTTCATATCTACTATAGAGAGAAGATGGTATAAAGGAATCTTAATTTCCTGAAAGCTTCCCTGAGATTTGTTAATGTGTTTTAAATATATTGCGTTGAGTTCTTAATTTGATCTTCCAACACAAACTGCACACATTTGTGGTAACGTGTTGCCTTTTTAATTGAATTTTGGTAACAGGAAGATTTTGAATAACGTTCGTTATACAGATGAACGGACATACAAGTAGATACATAGATTCGCTAAATCGATTAAAAAGTATTATGTTGATTAATTTTACAGGACATCTGATAAATACTTTTGAATGCTGCAAGTTGACTGACAAAACTAATATAACGTCAATCTTCAGTGAAAAAAACAAACGAAAGTTGTGTACTAATGCATGGCTATAAAAGCAAAGAGCATATATGTATAAATATATGAATTTATTTAACATTATTTTTCACATATGCATGCGCATACGTATGTTACATAAACATTTCTCTTATTATTAATTCAAAAAAACATGCTAATGCTTTGTGAATAAAATTATTTTTTTATCATAATATAAAAGTTCTTAAAAGTTTCTTATTTGTTATTAAAGATAATATAAGTCATTTCAGGTTAGTTTTACTTATGTTGCGATACCTGTGACAAGGTCAAATGTTCAACTGTCAGCGTTTTTAAAGCTTCCCATTCCCTTTGTCTTTAGCTTTTCAGGTCGTGAAACAACTGAAAAAAAAAGAAAAAAGAAAACACTACACCCTGATCACATCATCATGCTATGCAAAACAGTCGCGTTTTACTTGGTTATTCTTGCTGCTTTTAATCCAATCCCAGTTAGTTGTAGTATGCTGTGCGCTGTTTTATTGGATAATTTAAAACCTCTGCAGTTAAATGCGATTTTGCAGGATTTTAATTTGTGGCTTTTAATGTTCTATATTGGATGTCCGTGTAAACTGATTAAAGTTAATATTATTTTAATAATAACATTTACCAGAAAAAATATTACGGATTTTCCTAGAAGAAAAAAGCATTAAATTTATATTTTTATTTAATTTGGAAAATATAATGAAAAAACATAATAAAATAACTTTATTAAGTTTTCTATAGAAATAAAGGATAAATAAGTGAAGGTATGTTCGTTATGAGAAAAATATTCATATTTTTTAAATATAGAAACAACGTAAAACTTTTCGATAACTAGAAATAGAATAACGGACGCGGCTAACTTGCCTCAAAAGTTTATAATGGGTGTCTCAATAAGAGAGGGCGCTATTTAAATTTTATATTATTTTTTTCATACAGGTGGTAACTCCGAAATTTGACAACTGTGACCTATGATTATACCAATTATGAAAAATGCAGTGTTGCACAGAAGAAGAACGCGTTATAATTGTGAAAATCCATTGCAAAAATGGGGAAGTTACGCTGAGATTGCTCGCAAATTTTGCGGAATACTCGTTTGAGAAAGTGCATCTAATGTGTCAACAATTCAAATAGTGATCAAAAAATTCAGAGAAACTGGGTCGATTAAAGGTAGTAAGTCTTCTTTGCGTCGACATACCGATCGGTCTTTTGAAAACATTGCTGCTGTAAACGAGAGTGCCGCCGAAAACATGAATTCCGTATCATTCTCAATAACTTCAAACTTCACGAGGCAATTCGCAGCAAATTTTGACGAATGACCTCCAGTTTCATTCGTACAAGGTCCAGCTTGTTCAGCCACTCTGTCAAAAAATAGGTGTTTTTGTTTTTAAATGACATTGCGAACTCTTATTGGGACACCCTACTAATTGGAAATCTTGACTCATTTATATATGGGATACTAGGATATATATCTGGATGTTACCTGATCCACCACTGGTTGCTATTATATATTAAATAAGTTTATTGTATTACCGGATTAACAAAGCATTTGACAGAGCAAAAAAAAAAAAACAAAAATTTATATAAGAAGAAACAAAAGCAAAAAAGGGAATATTTGGTGGAAACTATTGGTATTCGTCTCTTTTGTCTTATACTGAGAACGAGAAATATATTAAATTTTACGTATGTAAATTATAGAAATCCGTATACTTTTGAAAATATATTTTTCATCAGTGCGAAGAGTTGACTTAACTGAGTTATGTTTGTTAATTGGCCTGATAAAGAACCTATCAGGATGTCAAACTTATCTCCAGAAAAATAAATTCATTTTCGTTTTTTTTTTTTTAACTTTCGTCTAATTAAAATATAATACAAAATAATGTCGATTAATCAGTCCACACGTCCGCTTAAAATCTGCGAATAGGTGTCGTATACCTATGGGACATTTATTTATCAGTTAGTTATACGGAACATGATTTTTTCAAGGATTTTAGAAGGGCCAATCTTCCATGGACAGATTTCGCAACATGTGGTCAGAAGTTGTAAGACCCAAAAATCATTTTCTCAGGCCATTTTGTATAGTTTTGTCATTTTTTCTTTAATGATCAATTCAGTCCTTTTAGTAACTGTTGGCAGGGCTTGGAACTGCTCACAATATGCTAAATATCTGCAAATAGGCGCGCCACAAATTTTTGGCTTTGCCGTTGATGATTAGAGTCCGCTTTGTCGTCGACGCGTCCAGTCTTTGTCATCCCATATGTAGTCCAACAGCACTCTTCTTTCTAGTAAGTGAGAAGAGTGACGATTTCTCTGTTTGCGGTTTTTTTATCTTTTTTTGAGACAGAACTCGACCTATTAAAAATTCAAAAAAACTACGCTCCATACACTTCAGCAGAATAATTTATATCGTCGCGTAAACTTTAAAGTAAATTTTTGCGCAGTCATACTTTTATTCAATAGTTATGTATTCTCTAACGAATCGCCGGAAGTCATAATGATTGAACTTTTCAACGGCATTCATCGACATTTTAACAATTGAGATAACAACAGGTTGTAGGTATGGACATGTTTAAGTCTGTTGATGTTTATCGAAAGTACAAGTAGACTTTATCAGATTTAAAATCTTCTCTTCACTGAGTGAAATATTTATTTAATTTTTGTAAAAGATAAAGTCTCCAGCAATTTACGTCAACCATGTCCCAATTGAACCCACATCTAAGTGTCACTAATGATACAAAGCATTATTTTCAAAGCTATACCTAAATTATATTTCCTTTACATTCATTAGAAGTACCGTTCTGTACATATGTGTGGTGATTTATTTACGTAAGTGTTAGTGACTTCAATGAAAAAAAAAAAAAAAGAAGAGCAAAATCAAATTTGTCCACAATGAACGAATGCTTTTACTGATTGGTTGGTATATGGCCGAATCTTTTTTATTTTTTCATTCTAATCATACGAGTTCTGTGTAATAAGCTATCGTTAACTTTTTCTTACATTCTTCAGTTTCTTCTTCTTATGGTTTATCTCTTCCTCTTCAATAGGCTAATTTTAGCATTTGATGAGTAAAAACAGAACATACGAGTGGTATTAAAAAAAAACGGCGACTTTTCATTTTTCTAGAATAATATTTATTTATCCATTATATTCATCTATTTTGTATCATGCAAAGTAGTCTCCCTTAAACATAATAAAGTCTTTTTAGCTTTGGAAACAGAAAAAAATCGTACAGGGCCAAGGCCAATGAATACGCTGACTGAGACATGGTTACGTGGTTGTTTTTGGGAAAAAAAATCACGAGCAAACACGAAGAATTTGTGAACAAACTTCGCTATCACAGGTTTCATATGCAAACCATCCGAAAAAATTAAATAGCACGAACCAACCGATATGACGGCACCCTCAGCAACTTCTTGAATAGTGATTCGACGATTCTCCATAAAAATTTTCTTCATTGCTTCAAGGTTTTCATCGGTTTTTGACATGCTGGGGCGTCCAGGGCGGGCATCGTCATAAACATCTTCTCGGTCTTCTGTGAAGAGCCTTTTCTTTCCTTCAAAGTAGAATCGTCAAATGCGGCAGTTAACATTTTAAGTGAGTTGGAGCATTTTTTCAGATAATCTTTACGCATATCAAAACACATCGAAGCTATATACCTGCCAAAAATAAGCTAGAAATGCGAAATGCCTGAGAATATTAACATATACGCGGGACATATGTATCAATATAAAAAAAAAAAGGTTGAAAATCGAATGTATGTAGCCCACGAAACTTTTTTTGAACGCACCTCGCACATCTTGGAGGTTTTGCTATTCTCTGATCAATTGACATATTGGAATATTTTGATCAATAAAGCAAAATTTAGAGTATATTTAAATTTAAAGTTTAATAGTACGCCGCGGAGAAGTAACATAGAAGATGCTTACGTAAAAATTGTTCTAATCTTGGTATTAGAAATAATGAGGTACTTCTGTTTGGTAAGCCATTTAGTGATCATTGTTTGACAAACAGTGTGGCACATAAGTCGTCCGCGAACATAAGATAGATTTGAAGCAAAAAAAAAAAAAAAAAATTACTGTAAATTGTTGTTTTCATTGTAACAATGTAACCAGCAAAAAGTACATTCCAATTACACTGCCAGCTTCAAAACAACGCCAAAATGTTAGTTTTTCTTGACAAATATCAACGCAATGATAGTTGAGCGTTAGCAGTTCGAAATAGAGCCAAATTTAAAATGTAGTCTCTTTTTAAAAGGTTTCGTATGTATATACGACGTATGCATACGCAAAAAGTCGATTAGAAAGAACAGTGGATCTCGCAGACCCTTTGCTTGAAAATATGATTTAGAAATTTAATGTTTTTGAAATTTTAGATTTGCTTGTTAGACAGCCCTCGTCTATGATATCAAAATACGCTCAATTAGAAATCAACAACAAATTAGAAGAATATCAAGGTTGTAATGCCTGTTTGCTACATCAATCATTCAGTCAGGACTTTTTAAAACATCTTTCATTGTTATTAGAAGGACTTAGACTATGCTTTCGTTCAATACGTTTAAAAAAAACTATAATCAACGTTATAAGGCGATTTCTCGTTTTATATTTAAAACTGTTACGTCGTATGTCTATGATTATAAGGGATGGACAAAAATTCTTGGATGGAATACTTGAACCCTTGGAAGCAAACTTATGGAGGTGTGGTGATTGTAGACTAATAGAAAATAAATAAGAAAATTATCTTTTATTACCAACGCCTTTATATTAAAAAAAGGGGGAAAAACTAAATTGTAATAGGTGGGCGTGGCAATAAAAGAACTTTCAATGTTTCTTCCAAATTCTAAGATGTTACCTTCATTTTTGCGGCCGGAAGAATGTTTACCACAGACATTGCACAGACAGACGGACAGACGGACATACTTAAATCGATTCTAAATTTGATGACGATTAAAAATATATATACTTTGTGGTGTCTCCGAAGTTTCCTTTTAGTAGTTACAAACCAAATGACAAAATGAAATATATGCTTCACGTTCGATGGTGGGTATAAAAATAATAGAAAATTTATTACATTAGAAAAGTAAATATTTCGAAAAGTCGTATGTCAGTCTTCAGTTATAAGTATGTAGTTTAAACGATTTTACTTTGTTTTAAATCTAATTTGGATCAGTTAAAATGCATGCCCCCCGAGTTCTTTACGATAAACATACCTCGCGAGAATGATTCCAGTGCGATGTTTGGTTTTTAATATTTTTCAAAAATAAATGTTTTTTTTTAAAATTTAAATGTATATGCTTGTCAATCTCCAAAAATATTATCAGTCTACTACCTTTCTTTCCATCCAAATAAAATTGTTAAAAAATCTCCTCTTTTTCGATCTTTGCAGTAGTATTATTCCCTAAATTAAGTAAAAACTGTATAGAGCAACTTGTAATTAAAATTTTATACGTTTTTTTTAAAATGTTTTTTATTGTTCTTTTCCATAATGAAACAATTTTGTGTTGAATAAAAATAATGAAACATTTAATTGAGACAAATTCTTATTGTATAATGGCGCGCATCATAAAATTCAATTAATGAAATCTGAAATTTGATGGAGTTATTGGATGATTATTGAATTAAAAGCATTAGTTTAACGAGAGCAATGTGAAAACAGAAATTAAACTAATTAATCTCTTTAAGCACAAATGTGCATATTTAAATGTTGACGATTTGCTTTTATAAATTAAGAATTCACGCAAACACAATCTCACACATACACAAACTTCTAAGTAAATGCATATATATGCATGTATGTATGTATTATGTATGCATTGTATATATATATATATAGTTCTTGTTATCTTTTAGCAGAAAATCGAGGGATTTTATGCATGAAATGAAGAAAGCATTTCCATATTAGGGGCGAGAGAGAGAGAGAAGAGCAATGACGTTGTGATGTAAGTATATTGACATGACATGCATGTTACATTTACATGTATACGTTTGTATGTATTTGTGTGCGGGTGATGTATTTCACTTTATGTATATTTATATAAACATACGATGAACGCATCAATAAGGTTATCCTTCCTTCGTTCTTGTTTTCAAAATACGTTTTCTGAAAAGTATTGAGCTCTCGAAGCACAAAACTGATGGACAACACATT
The DNA here is from genome assembly GCA_000671755.1 of Glossina brevipalpis. Lineage (NCBI taxonomy): Eukaryota > Metazoa > Arthropoda > Insecta > Diptera > Glossinidae > Glossina > Glossina brevipalpis. The sequence continues at coordinate 1,538,090 of KK351048.1, read as the reverse complement.
TATTCTTATTGAAAAGTACCATTAGAAATTAATTTATTCTACATACAATGATAGAGACTTATTACATACGGTTTTTAACGAGTCTCTTCTCAAACTATTATAACTTAATATCGTTATTCGAATGAGTTAATGATAACGCCCCTAAGTTCTACATTGAAGAGTGCAGAGTGCAAACGTTGTTAAGGGGCCAATGCTATCATGTGAGCACAAAACTATGTGAATTTCTTTTTCCAATTTATTTCCAAAAGTTCAATGTTTTGAAATACATTTTTTACAAATATATATTTGTTACTTTACTAAGGTACTTAAAATTGATTATTTTTATTATACAGATATATGCATTTTGCGGTTTCGAAAGTAAACGTAAATGAAATATGCTTCTAATAGAGATTTGATTGAAATAATTCAATTTACAATCTCTTACAATTAAATTTCAATTTTCGCTTCGCTATTACATTTTCTAATGTAAAACATAAAGTCTTTTTAGAAAATATTGCTTTAGAAGAAAATATTAGGAAAAATATTTTTCTTTTTTTTCGAAAATATCTATCAAAAATTGATTGTAAAACCCGTTAACATTCACTAAACAAAGAAATCTTATCGGTTCGTTTGAAGGCAATCCATTGAGAATTGAATTACATTAAAGATACGGCCAACTGGAGAAATGCATAGTTTCGAGAAAAATGCGATTAATGTACAAAGTTTTGTGTTAGTTCTAAGTAGTTTCAAGTAGTGATCTTACTCGGAATAACGATGCTCTACGATGCTCTAGAAAAACGTTTTGTATATAATTCTTGTATATTTAAGTTAACATTTAAGATCACAAAGAAAAAAATGAGAAGGTAGCATTACCTCTACCATGCTTATGGGCCATACTTTGGTTTTTTTTTTAAATAAAATATATATAGAGAGAGAGAGAGAGAGTTTACAATATCTTGTCGTTTCTTTGAGATTTCTAAATAAATTTAATTCAATGAGTGTCTTAGTTCTTGGCCACCTACGGCTGCAGTTAACATATACATTTGAGTGAATATACTGGAGGTTGTGATGAACTACGTATTAGAAAAGGAATAATTCCGTGAGAATAACGAAATGTTCACTTATCTATTTACATCTAAATATAGCATCTGCAAAGCATTTTTCTCATCTTCTACTTTCTAGTGGCAAGTGATTTCCTCTGATTTAGGTACTTTGATCTTCGGGACACTTATGTTATAAACATTATAAAATATAAATGAATGAATAATGAATTTAATAAAATAATTGAAAACTTTTTAGACCACATGATCTATATGGTCTATATAAACATAAATAGAATATATATATATATATATATATATAAATATATATATATATATATATAAATATATATATATATATATATATATATACGTACATATCTGTACATACAAATATGTATACATATATATATATTTGTCTTACGTATTCACATCCATTGACTTGTAGGTTATGTGTTATGTTTCTTTTTTTCAAATACTTACAATCTCTCTTCTCTATATTCACAACGTCATTCAGTTAGTCAGTCTTCTGGTTAGTGCACAAAATTCTATCAAAAATGGTAATGGTTTACGTTCAGCTAAGCTTAAATTACATGCACGTAGTATAACGGCAAGTCGACAGTTATATACATATGTATATGTAGACAAAGTCGAAAATGTAAATGCTAAATAAATAATTTTGTGAATAATTGACGAAGAAGCAAAATGGTATATAAGGGTAAAAGTTGGTATCTTGATAAGTTTATGTCGTATTGCTATGATAATAACTTAATTTATTTTGTTAAATAAAGACCTTTTACACATTACAGTTCTGTGTAAACTGTAATGTGCCTGTAACAACAATATTTTTCGTCGGCATACAACAACAGCGGTAAACTGTTGTAAGATGATGGTAATTTTAAAGTTGCACATAAGCAAACAACTAAACACACAGTAACAAACATATTTACATGTATATCATAGATATGTTAGATATTAACCTATGATTGTCCCATATATATATATGTATATATATACATATACATATATACATATATATATGTATATATATACATATACATATATATATATACGTATTGCAAAACTGCTTAAAATTGTGTTAAGTATTATCATTGAAAATTTTGTGCTGATGCTTCAACTATTCCTAGTACTGTTGATATTATGCCCTTTTCGGGTTTGTGTCACAGCCATTGCTATCACTTCTTACAGCAAGACGTTATTACATTACGTTACGTTTCTATGTAGATGAGAGTATACAACACAAATGTATACAATGCATTTGCTGACGATTTGCCTCAATCATCTTAAGGTCTCAAATAATGCTTAGCACAGTCAATCTATGTGTTATACAGTAGTTTATTGTGCTGCAAGCCGAAGGCAATGAAAATATTGCAGTCTTTTGAGTGTGGTTAAGCATTGTAACCACAATTGCAATATATATATATATATATATATATATATATATATATATGAAGAGCTATTATGCATTTTACAAATCTTCTGGGCTGTTTAACTATTGATATTGACTTCTTGGGAAATTTGCCAATTTTTTTTTAGTCACTATTAAACTACATAAGTCTAATTGTTTTTCAATTTTATTTGTAACCTCCCTATAGAGATGCAAAAGTATCCTAAAATCATATATTGAATAGGGCGCGGAGAAAAGTAGGTATCGAGAGGCGGACACAAGAAAGGAGAATTTTAAAATATTCGACCAGAAAGTTGAGCCGGCACTTGAAAGTTTGAACAGATCAAGTTTAGAGAGAATATTGAGATAAATTCGGAAGTGAAGGAATAAATGAACCGTAGAAGCAAGCGATCAGGCTAGTGTATCAGCAAACAAAACGAATGGTTGAATGAAAGCATATACGAACAGGCGAGCAAATCAACAGGCGAACGGATGACCATGTGAAATATAAAAAAAAGGCGTACGAGAGCAAAAACATAAACAGAGGTAGTACGAATGCATGAACGAGGAAATTTGTGAAACAATAAGCGGGTAAATGGACGGGAAGCAGATGAACACTTATAAACTGAATAACACATACATACGGTATTGAGTGGCTGATGCAGATCAAAATCTTAAACTCTCGAAGACTATATATAGTCTACGGGGTCAAAGATATACACAGGGCCGTTCTTTTGTAAAGGTTTTTTCTTCCGATTAGTTCTTCGGCATGTCCGTATAACAAGCGAGATAAAATAATTTTCAAACACTAATCTATCAAAGATAACCAATCTTATATTTTTCAATCAATAAACTGGATTTAACTTAAAGAGTAATTAGATTTATTTAGTGGATATTCCGGCTTCGTTTTGAGAACCCCTTAACTTTTCTATTAATTCCTTGTTCGTCTTTTTGTCGTTTTTAAGTCTTTTGTACAAATCATTTTTATGTAGATTTTGTGCATTGAGTAGATTTCTTAAAGTCATAAAAAATTGCTTACTTGAAAGAAAAAAAAAAAAAAAAAGAAGGAATTGCAAGGAATAATCGCAAAATAACATCTTGTCGGAATTACTTTAAGATATAATTTGTGACAAGTAGTAAAATCTTCATAAAGTACTTTTGAAATTGATGACACTACGAGTATGTAGTACTTTGGTAGTTTTGTTTGTTCTTGACACTAATGAGATCCCAGTGGCAAGGAAATTGAAAAATTCCTCAATTTACTGTTAAAGTATTTGATGACTGATTGGTTTGATTGGATTGATTGGTTTTTCGTCACTTGAATTTTTCAATATTTTATACATTCGCTGCGGTTGTAAAAGCACTTTTGCTAGGTAGCTGATGCCAATGAATGATAAACTAAAAACGAAATCCAATTTGCATTAAGTAGCAATCTTCTTACTTCGAAGTTAATACCAATTAAATACAAATGAATGCGAAATTTGTTGCATTCGCAGAGAAATGCTCTGCCTTCATTTTCAAGATATGTGAGAAAGAAAGTAAAGAAAAAAATTCTAATAAAGTAAAGTATAATCTACTAAACACATGAACACACCAATACTTGTAATCATACCTATGTATCTCCTCCTCCCAAGGTTAGTGTCAGACTTTATGGAAATCATTCGATAGACAGCAGGCAGTAATAATAGATACAAAGTTACTGAACTCTACTAACTATACTCTGTTAACTAAACTTTGTTAATTATACTCTGTTAACTAAACTCTGTTAACGAAACTCTGTTAACTACACTGTAATAAACTGTACTTTACAAGGAGACTGGAAGGAGTAATGAGGGGTTTCCGCCGGCAGAAATTTATTTGTATTCATTCGTATAAAACTTACGGCGAGAACTTGTTTGTACAAATAAGCCGAGAGCGGTGACTCCCTGCCCGAATTCGAGCTTTTTTTTCGGTATTTGGGTGGATTTGCTAGATTAACTCAATAAGTTAGAGTAAATTTACGATAAGCCAGTGTGCAGACTTATGGGGGCATTTTTAATAAGCCCCTGTACGCTTGTAAGTAATACGTGGTGCCATTTACATGTGATATAATTGAAGCTTACGTATATATATATATTTATATATATATATAACCTTATATATATATAATATATATTTTATTTTTTTTTTTAAGAAACGTAAATTCTTTAATTTTGCAGTGTTTAAATAAGTCTTTAATGGGTGTACCAGTAGAATCAGTTTAAGCTAAATACAATTTTGTCCTGATCTTTTTGTAAAAACAAAATAAATAAAAAATAAATGGACCTTTAGCTGTAAAAGGATATGTGAGAACCATCAATCATTCCATACAGCGATGAGTACATTTACGCATACGCCAAAGCGTTGGTGCTGCCTTGTTCTTCGTTTCTCTATCTTCCCAACACTTCATATCAAATAGTTTGCATACAATAAATAGCAAAGCGACTTTGCATTTAAGGCTTGGTTATGTGCCATGATGGCATTTAGCGGAAATTTAAACAATTGCATGCCAATATAACGACTGTATTCTATTTAATGGCTTGAGTGATAGTCATGTTTAACAAACATTTGCATTCACATGGAAATTTCAAAAGAGAAAAAGGAACATTTCTTTAGTGCATAACGGAAAGGTGTTCCTTTCTAATCACTTGAAAAGTGTACATATAAAAAGCAAAGTCAGGTAAAAGGTTTTTCTTTTAAATCATTTACTTTTTTTTACTATCAAAGTCTTCTGGCACGATAAGCATTTCATATACGTTTGTAACATATATGACAGAACTTATGAAACTTAAGAGAATATCTATTAAGTTGTTAAGAATTAAATTAAAGAAATCGAATTTTTTTTTCACTCCTAATATCAACATATAAACATCGTGAAATTCAACAAATATCGGTTGGTTTTTTCATCCATTTCATCATTATGCCTTTATATAACTGCTGTCATCTGCTGTCAGTTATCCATTGATTGATTTATTTTTGCACCTTATCATATGTAATTAATTTTTTTTTGTGTGACCATCTGTCCTTCGATTTAACCGCTTATCAATTAACAATTATATTCACAGTTTAAATAAATTTATATATGGTTTCATTTGATTCACGCAAACGTTTACGTTTACTACGGGATATTTTCGAATCATTAGTTTACATTCAATGAATGAATGAATGAATGAATTACGGAATTAATTAAATGTAGCTAACAAAGTAGCTCAAGCCTATGCCTATAGCGGTGAGAAAAATTCGTTTTAACTTACACACTTCTAGTTTCCATATTTGCTCTCTTTTTTAATATGCAAGCGCACAAAGGCTTGGCCTCATAAGCACAACCATGAAATCTTGCCATAGGAAAAAAATGAAAAAACGAGAAAAGGGAATGAAGCGAAAATGATATAAATTCTTGTAAAGATATCTTAAGACATACACATGTCATACATTTAACATATTGTTTTGAAAATTATTTTCTTTCTTTCTTTCATTCTGATTTTCATATATTTTGTATTACATATCGTTATTGTATTATTGTTATGTTTACTATTTTGTTTAATAAAAATTTTCGTAAGGAGCACCGTAAGCTATTTTTTAAATATTTCTGCCACGCATAGTGAGAGACTGACGCGGCGATACTTTTATACATGTATCCGCATATACGTGTATATTTAAACTTTGATGGTGGTCTTGCAAAGTGCAATTAGTTAACATTTGTTGTGTTGCCAGCTGCAGTTGAAGTGACTTTTCGGCATTTTTATAAATGACTCTCATATCTAGAATACGAACACATGTAAATGTGCGTCTATATGTACATCGAATTACACGTGTAAAGTATCTGCATATAGCTGGGTGGTTTACGGGATATGTTGCAATTAACTCGAAAGTGCGGCATTCAGTGATTCGGAAGAAAGCAATTAAAATTGACTTATGGTGAGTTGTTCTATTTTTTTTTTTTTTCAATAATATTTATAGTTTTATTTTATCACTTTAATGGCGTTTGCGTTATTGTTACAGCTGCTGTTTATGGATGCATCGAATATTATGTTTTATGCGAAGCGACAGATATTCAATCTTGAAGGGCTTTAGCGACCATAGAGTTTCGAGGTTGATAGGCGAAAATTTCGAATTCTTAAAGTTTATTCGTGTACCAGGTATTTTTATCGGTGTTTATATAGTGGTAAAGAACACACATTATTATAAAACTTGCTTAGACAGTGTACATGTACAGTGTACAATGGCTCCCATCTGATTGGGATGATGTTAAATTTATATAACAAATTTTAGGTCAATATCCTGTTTTATCTGTCTTATCTGTTTGTAAATTTTTTGGTAAAGACCGTTATGAACCTTTTTTTTTAGTTACTTCTAGAGCTATTGAAGGCATATTTTTTTAACGCACCGCTCCTGTACTCATATTAGTGATTATACCAGGTGGGCTGAAAAGTTCGTAGTCTGACACATAGATGGCGCTACTAGTATTAAATCCATATGATTTTTAGTTAGCCCTTTCAGCCCTTCAAAAGACACGTGTATAAATTTGATAGCTGTTGTGCTATTAGTATGTAAGTTATAGCATATTTAGTGCAGCAACGCTTTGGGATCGATTCATCACGTGCAGACCACTCGGCTGACTGTCGATTATAATAAGAAAAAAGTTTTTAAAGAATATACGCGCATTAAATAAGGTAAGTAACTAGAATTGATAATTGATAAGGCAAATATTTGTTACATTTAAACATGATTTATGGTATTAAGCGTGCATCAGTAAATGAACTGAAAATAGTTTCATATTCAGAAAGTATATTCTTTTTAGAAAGCCATGGATTGGAAGCCCTAATGTTTGCATAAACTCACAAATTTATTAACGATATTTAATATAGATTTAAAACACACCGATGAAGTTGTTTATTTTCCATATGATTTGTTCTTTTAAACATAAAAAAATTAAATTATTCTTAATAATGAGTTTTGTTAATGATCTTTATTGAGAAATATTTATTAAAAGTTAATTAATTGTGCAAACAAAATATTAATTACAACAAGAAGCGGATAAGCCAACCGACATAAATAAGTAAATAAGTGTTTGTGCTTTAATATAAATTATATTGGATGCTCTTCGAATTATTTAATAAAATACAAAATAAAAAGCTACAAATTATAGTTTTCTTTTTTTTATTATAAACAAAATGAACTATTCTCGGTCGTACTCATTTATTTTTATTTCTATTTATTTTTATTTCCTATTTACTTCGCATTAGCGTTATTTGTTAAAACATTTGATTATCTTTTGATACAATGATTCTAATTCTTATTACATCGTCTTGGCGCCTGGATTTTTTTAAACAATGTTAGTTTAATTTTACATGCTTCGCCATAGAATACCAGTGCATATAATTTGGCAGTATTTTTTTTTTTTTATCAGCAAACATTTTTTATTACAAACATTTATCCAACCATTAAAGACTTCGTAGATGTCGCACATTTACTTTTCACAAAAGCACATTTATTTAAATTTACTTATTGTTACAGCAACGATTATGAATTGTAAATGATCTAAGTGAGTAAATCAAGTTTGAAATGAATTCAAAAACTGTAATGGTATTTGGACAGATCCAAGACAATCATACTATGCTAAGCAAATACCATAAGTATACAAATAAATATTAATAAGCAAGAAAATTATATTCACCTTTGCCGGACGTTTTATACCCATCACCTTTTTTTTAAAGAAAGGTAAAAAAACTACATTTTAATAGGTGGGCGTGGCGGATTTTTTCTCTTTTTTTATAGAATACGGCGGAAATTTTTATTGTGTAGTCTAGGTATAGTGAGCAAAACATTCAGAAAGCAGAGGTGTTTTCATTTACATTGTGGGCCTGATCGCTGAATATTTTGATCGATTTTCAATACCAAATTGCGTGCAAGAGATTTCAATATTTCTGCCTAATTTGAAGCCGATAATCTCATTTTTGCGGCCAGGAGAATGTATATACCAAATCTAGACGTTTCGCTTTAACTTTTACGATACGTAAATAGTTTGTCAACGAGCAAACGGTCAACACACTTAAAAGCTTTCAGAATATTTAATTGATATGAGTATTACCTCTATTATATTTTTGTTGTTTAAAAAGCGAAATGACAAAGTAAGAAAGCAATCTTTCTCGGTCGAAAGACGCAAAAGTGTTAATTAATAGATTCGAACATCATTTGTTTCGATTATCTATTCATGGTTTTCTTGCATGTACGACAGCTTGCACGCCTATTATGCATTATATATGATTCCCGACAAATGCCTCTAGATACAAAGCAAATTAAGCAAATGAGAAGAGTTTGTACAACACGAATGTGTATATAGAGCGTATTTGCTAAGTGGGCATGGTACGTTATTTAGTTCCTATCCTAATAAACATGAATATTGATAGTTTGTATTTGGTAGCTGAGAGCATGTTATGTGAAGTAAGCTTATTCGAAAAAAACGAGTAAATGCATTAATAACCGGGCAATTGTGACCGTTAAATACTCTGCACTAATTTCTTTAGCACAATTTCTCGTATGTTTTAGTGAGAAAAAATGAAAAATTATATCTTATTTCTATCTCTTTAGCACGGTAGGCGTTATAGCGAAGGTGGCCTAATGCATGAACTGGCATAATTCAAATTTAATTTTCTTGTCAAACATCTTACTTCAGGTATTTTCGTTATAAACTACTACAATTATTGTTTGTTGCCATAGAAAGGCAAACTTAATATGTGGCTAAGTTAAAAATGTAGGCGTACTTGATCCAAATTTTTCTAAGTTGAATAGTTATCGGAAGGATAGGCAGATAGCGAACGATTCATAAACTTATTCTGAATCAATTGGTATAATAAAATGCGATTTCATTTCAAGTGCTTTTGGATGCATACGTCCGCAAAAACTTTACACACGACGTAGTAAATCACAAATGGTATAGAGTATATAAATACTTAACTAACTAAAGTGCTTCACTGCAATGCAATCAAAACGCAACTTCCATCGTTGAATTAATGAGTTTGAAGAAAAATACTCTATAGTAGATAAATTCAAGTTGGGATGCGATGTACGTAACGATCAATTGACATAAAGAAACGAATTTATCCAAAAGTAAGCTTAACACTAATAGCACATTTTTTTTTTTTTTTTTAAACAATCCGTATAATAAATGATGGATAGAAATGAACTAAATTTTAATTAAAGCTTTTGTTTTCTTTATAAAAGTAGTGAAAAATGTATGTATATAACGTATGTATTTTTATTTTTTTAGAAATTAAATTTTATTTTAAAGATATGAACCCTTGCAACGATTACAATCAATCAATGTTTACAAGCTTGATAAAATAATAAAATAATGTGTTTCAAGCTTTGATTGATTTTCAGTGAATAATCAACATGGGGTTCTTTTGTTAGCATCAATGAACACATAAATGTAAAAGACTTTATCTTTACAATGACAGAGCATTAACAGACGTTAAAGTAGTAAAAGTATGAAGGTAAGTAAATGCATTTGTTAAAGTGCTTTCGTCTTCACTTCCTAGCAAGTTGTTTCAATTAACATAACTCAATGCTGATGAATGGACATGAAAATCAAATCAATCAAGTTGTACGTGAATACTGAAAGATTAATAGATTTTAAGGTATTTCTCGTTTTTTGTGAACATTTTTAATTAAAAATGTATAATAAATATTTAAGACTTTAATATGAAATTCTCATACGAAAAATAATAAATTTTAAATGAAAAATCATTTATTTTATATAAAAAAAAAAAAAAAACTCGAAAAAACTTATTTGTTTTCTACAATTATCACAACAACAATTTTTTAAGAAGAACAATTTTTTCTTTGACTAATAATTTAATTTTTTTCGTATATGTCTTTTAAGAATTATTTAAAAAATTTTTGGATTTTGTCTACCTAGGTAAATATAATAACTTTCTTTGTTACCTTTCCTTATTACCACTGCTTATATAGAAAAAGAAAAATTATGAAGAATTTTTTGAATCAACAACAACAACCCCTTAACAATATTAAGGAAAACGGAATAAGTAACGATAAGTGGAATATGTCTAACAATGTAGAAAACCTTATGCGATTATTTTTGTGTCAACACCAGCGTTGTAATCTTTACACATTTCACGAAAGTTATGCTAATGAATGGGCAGCTAAATGTGTCATATATTAAGATTTGTTAACAAAAGAATTTGAACTAAAACGTGACATATGCAAACAAAGAGCACATCCGTCATTGCATACAAAGTGCAAAAAACTCTACTTCTTGAAAAAGCTTAGTTTTTATTTTGATTTATTTCAATGGTAGCCTTTTTATAATTCATAATAGCAAATTGTCTTCAACATGCAAAAAAAAAAAAAAAAAATTAGGACACACGTACTTAAGTGAACGCAATAAATGTTTCCAAAATTCCACAAATTGTGCATTATTTCCATATGAAGGTATTCTTTTGATGTGAGCCCTTATAAAGAAAAAGGTCTAAAGCATTGCCTGATAATGTTGAAATTCTACCATATAAAGGCTTACTTTTGTTAGGAGTATTTCAAGCAATAATCGTATCCGATTCATACTTTTTTCACATTAACTTTTTATGCCAAGGCACTAATCTTTAATGATTTTTGTTGAAAAATTTTACAATTTAGTATTTTTTCCAAGAAGCCTTACATGGGGAGTGATCGTAAAAGTGGTCTAATTGAATCCATTTTCAATAGTGTTGGTTCTAGAGCATAAAACGCATCAGTGTGACAAATTTCGTTAAAAAACTTAAAAAGTTTTATTCTGTAGATTAAATAAAATTATACCACCCTACTACTACCAAACCGGACATAACACTTCACTTATAGAATATTTAATACTACTTCTCGAATAGAGTAGTATTCAGAATTAATGAAAAAAAGGAAAGTAATTTAATGAAATTTATAGCCTCATGGCAAAATGTAACTTTTTTTCATACGTACGTGAGTTTGATTAAAGTGATGTCTTTTTTTGTGGGGAGGGGGTTGAGGTGAAATTTATATGCTTTGTATGACGAGAGAGAGCATAGAAAATAAACCAAAACATTATTGGACATGAATTTTCAATTTAAATCGTTTACAAGTGTATGCTTACGGACAGTAACGATGACATAACATACTTGAAACGTTCTACTAATATGGAGTTCAAAATTAAAGATTAAAAGAAATTTCTAAGAGAGATTCATTATTTTTGCTAAAACTTAGATGAAAACAATTTCTGAACTGATTAAATATAGTCTTCTTTTGAAGTTCGCAAATAAATTCAAGATTTATTTGAATATTTGTACAATACATATGTATGTGTGAATGTATGACTAAATGTTGACAATGTAGAGAAATGTTAGTATAAAAATCGAGGTACATTTTTCTTTCTTCTATGATTTGCATTAAAAACCAATTTGGACAAGCAAAAATGCTATATTAACGCTAAAGGTATTTTTGTATAACCATCAAAATGAGTAAACGCATGCTAACTATAAAGTGTCAATTAGTTGTTTGGTGGAGGTCATTTTTGCACTCAAGTTTTGAATAGCTTTGATAAATATATAAACATAATAATATAAATATATTAACATATTTATCATTTTAATCTTGTTTTTTTTCTGATCTTTAAATCTAATCTTAGGCGCCCTTGTTGAAAAATCACTTTATAATTGTGATTCGTTGCCAAATTCGAAAATATATGCTAAATTTAATTTTTTACTTTAATGTTTACTATTTTTGTTGGTTTTTGCTGAAGACTGAAGATATCGTTAAGCTGGCAGAAGGATAGACAATACTTCACCGTATCAAAATCTTTTTTTATTCATTATGTTTACACACTATACAAGTGTGTTTCTTAGTGCCTTTAATAGTAAAACTATTGTACCATTATTTTTTTTAAAAAACATTTTTTTAACCACTTCAGGACTATTTGATAATAACGATGCGATATAGATAACATCATATATTGTAATTGTAACCGATATTGTTATAAACAATAAACAATAACAGGTGGGCTGAAAAGTTCGTAGGCGGACGCATACAACAACTTTTGTTAGTTTGAAAAAATGGATAAAAAACAATTTCGTGTGTTAATGAAAAAATACGAAGAAAAATACTATTGAAGCCAAGGCGTAGCTTGATAAATCTTATTCGGACTTTGCACCAGGAGAATCAACCGTAGAGAAGGGGTTTGCTAAATTTAAACGAGGTGAAACGAGCACCGAGGACGATGCACGCAGTGGTCGCCCCAAAGAGATTGTTACCGACGAAAACATTAAAAAAGTCCACAAAATAGTTTCGGATAACCGTAAAGTGAAGTTGACTGAAATATTTGAGACCCTAAAGATATCAAAGGAACGTATTGGACATATCGTGAATGAATATTTCGATATGCAAAAGCTCTGTTCAAAGTGGTTGCCGCGCGAGCTCACAATCGACCAAAAGCAATGTTTACAGCTGCTCAGTCGTTATTAACCCGAATGTTTGCGTCCAGATCTGGCCCCCGGCGACTTTGGACAGAAATTTCGCGCCGATGAAAAGGTAATCGACAAAACTGAAGCCTATATTGAGTTTAAAGAGGGATCGTGCTATAAAAACGGTATTGAAAAATTGTATGACCGCTATAATCGTGGTATCGTTCTCGAAGGCAACTATATTGAATAATAAAATCAAATTTTATCAAAAAAAGGAATTTTTCTATGTAAGCCTATGAACTTTTCAGCCCACCTGATATGTTAATATATAGGTATATTTTACATACAACAATTATTATTATTTATATTTTATGCATAATTATTATTAAACAATAATATGCCGAACCTAATATTTTCGAGATGTATTATAATATATATACGTAAAGAGGTGATGAGAATAACAGCCCTAGAAAGCAAATTCTTAAAGTTTCGATTTTTATACATTACGAGAAAAACTTTTAAATTTCTCTCTAAGCAAGGTGTACGAAAATGAAGACGTATAAATAGATTACAGGTATTTTTGCTAAATTAGATCATTTATGCTATTATAATGACAACATAAGTATTCGTTTAACTTCCTATGTTGAATATGAACAAATCAAGAAATGTCTATGTTGGTTTGATGGGTCCAAATCCAAAATTTTACTAAAGACAATAAAGATAATTATAAGTGTTTAGTTTTTCAACTTTAAAACGTAAACTGAAAAGGTATTATGTCACTAAACTTAACCTCAAATTTATACTGTATCGTCGAGATAATTTCTTTTTTTTTTTGCATTGGTATTTAACTGCTCCCCCGTAAGCTTATTTTATTATTTTGTAGTAGTTTTGTGCTTCACACAGAACAAGGAATGAAATAAAACTTCCCGTGATTGTAGTTTTAATGGCTCATAAATCGCGACAAAATGTGTTAATGATATCTCATTGATGGTGACAGTAATGCGCGAGTTGAATCTTAAAGTTTACGGCCTATACTGTGATATGGATTGAATTGAAATTGTATGAAACGAAATAGTATGAAGCGAAAAATGTGAAGTAAAATTTAAGAAAATGAGCGAAATAAATTCAAGTGTTATTGGCAAAATTCTAAGATTTATAATTGTGATTATGATATATGCACGGAGATTCGTTGCCAAATTTTCTTTTCTTTATTTATAATGATGAGGATTATAAATGCTTTACGAGGTATTTTCACGCATTACAAATCGTTTTCTATATCCTAGGTAGGTTATAAGGATAAAGAAATTAATTCATTCTCTTAAGAGAAATGAAAACTTATTCGAAATTTTAGGTATACATGAATGAATGAATGATTTGTTTATTTTTTTCTAGCCTTGATGACATTTTAACACATTTTCCATAGTTTACAGTTTTAATTAATATTTCAATATTTATCGTTTTACATGAAGATGCATACGTATGCATAATAAATCACTTATTGGTTGATGCACATTGTATACGATTGCAATAATTGAATTAAATTAAATGGTTGTCTATGAATGTAGTTGTATACTCTCGAGCATATAATAGATTCATACATTTACATATGTACAATTAATGACTTTGATATGATAGTTTGTTTATAATGTTGTAAATTTATTAAATTTGAATTTGGTTGTTGGTGAAATAATTTAATTTTACAACATTTATATTTGTATATATTGCAAAGCAATAAACCTTTCATTTTAGTAAATAAATGCATCTGCCTATGCACCTAAATAAATATATAAATAAGTTAATTATCGAATAACCATAATATGCTTGCAAAAGCACATATATTTCGACTTCATGAAATTCACAAATAAATAAATTGAATAAGAAAACTCTTGTAAGTGATTTCTTTTTTTTTTTTTTTATTTCAATTTTATTATATTAAACCAACAGCTAAGAAAAAGTATTCAAAAAAAGAGCTGGACGAGATATAAATAGACTTTTTATGTATATTAGATTAGTAAGAAAACATTCTTGGTGCGCACATGTAAATTACATTGAGGAGTTTTTGAAGAAACTTTGTTGGTATTAGTACTTTTTCCTTAACGTTTGACATCCGTTATATTGGAGTAGTAATGCAAAAAAGTTTGACGTAATCTCCTTCGTATGTATTCAAACTTTATAAAAATATTTTTAAAAAAATTTTATTTTAATGATTTTTCAGTCAAATATGATAAATATTGTAGTTTTGCAGTTAATCTTCTAGAAGACAATAAAGTCTAAACCGAACATCATCGCCATGTAACCGCTTCTTTAGTTATACAGTTTTATCCATTTTATAATTCCAAAGGCAAATGTAAATAAAATACACTCATAATTGTTTGTTTTCAAAGAAATTAGAGTTTTTACGATTGTTTGCATGCGATCGATCCTTTACGTAACCCCCACAAAATAATTCAACGATAAGAAATTGCACAATTATAGTGGTCAATTCGCATCACCAAATCGTGAAATTATACATCCGGGAAATTTCTCGCACAATAATGCCCAAACAGAGGGTGTTGTGTAGCTTGCGGTATAGTTCTGAAGAAACCATATATCTTTAACATTCATAGCTTGAACTTCACGGTAAAAAAAACTAGTAATTGTATGACTGTAGCGATCAGAATTGAGGATTTGTAAAACAACCTTGCAATTTTCAAAAAATACAGCTCTATCACACCTACCGACCAAATGCCACACCAAACAGTAACTTTTACGGAATGCGACGAATTTTCGACAGTTACTTGTCGATTTTCATTGCTCCAAAATGGGACAATATGATCCTGATTACTGAAGAAAATTCGAAGGTAAAAAATCTCAATTCAATCACTCTTGTTTGAGCACCCAATCAGGCTTATCGTAAAAGATGAGTAAAAGCATTGCATAGTCGGTCGGCTTCAGTTCGCACATTAGTTGAATTTTGTAAGGATGGAGATGCCAATCCAAATGAAAACCAATTAATAAAATGCTATAAGAGAGGCCCAAATGCTACGCACGCCTGTGTAATGGATGAATTTGGACCTTCTTTAGCGTTTTCATAATCAGTTAAAATGAAATCATAAGATTTATAATAATTTCTTTTTCGTAAAAAAAAAAATCGAACTATTTCGCACTAACAATTCGCTATTATTTTTTTCGCCAACCTTGAAGTTCATGTTTTTGTGTGAAAATAATACATTAATTTTAAAGAATTTATAATGAAAATAAAAAAAGAAGAAAATAAGGAAGAGCTATGCAGTTAAGACTTATGCGAGCTTATAGAAAAAATGATATCCGATTTTCAGACACAGAAAAGGGAAACAAATAATTTAAAAGGAATTCGAAAAGAACATTTGTGAAAGAAACAAACGAAGAGCAGCTGATAAGTGGTGGTCAAGAATAAAAATCAGATTATGTTGTCGGTATTTTGGCAGCTTTTACAGCACTGTAAATAGCTTTAAAGAAACAATGATAATTATTTACTTTTATACGAAAATCAAAATAAATTTTCATATGAAAGTCCAAACAAAAATGAAAGAATTATATTATTGAAGCGGTGATGACAAAATAAATAACTATGGAAGCGATAATATTTAAAAGGAATTTTAATAAGTAAGAGAGTAAGTTATGTTTTCTTTAAAGGGAATTTTAAATATCTTAGCGATTACAAGTAGAGAGGACTTAAAACATAATTGCCCTACAGTGAAACGAATTTGTGATACGAGCTTCAACGAATGTGGCGTAGAAGATCCTCTTAGTATCATGTAAAGTTTTCTTTTTTTTTTTTTTGATCATACCACCTATACGACGAATATGGTGATGTCCTTTATATTATCGTGCAATACTTCTTGTAGGCTTTCAAAAAAAGTTCTACTTAAGATTCTTAAGATTTTCAAAGCTTTTGCAAAAACCATCACGCGCTATCTTTTGCGAATATTTACTACACGTGTAAATTAACCTACGGACAGTTATGAGAGCATTGGTTATTTTCCTATTGCTAAGTGTAAATATTGACCTTAAAATATGGAGCGCTTAGAAATAAGGTAACACATCGCTAGCAAACTCCTTAACATGGGTAAATATGCTCCATCAGCCTGGATGGCTGTCTGATGAAATTACAATTAATTCCTTAAAGCTTTTTCTACAGGAGAAAATTTCCTATAAACGACTCTGTTTACTCTAAACTCTCTAATGAATATTCTTTTGAAGTGCAGTCTTTTGAGAAGATACCCCAACATGTATTCACATTATCACTGGAAAATGCTGGCAATATTTTTTCAATTCTAGATTTTATCAATTCTAAATATTGCTAGAATCTATAATTAACAACGTTTAAAGGGACTGTAAGCGGCTTTGTTTATAACTTATTTCGATTACCTATGAAATTCTGTCAACTGTTAAACTTAATGTATGCTCTGAAATTAAGTTTAAAATGAAAATGGGTGCCAAAAAAACTTTATAATAAGGATAAAACCTTAATATTTCGTACCGTGCAGCTGCAAGTGAAAGAATACGTTTTGACTTTAAAAAACATTTTTTAACGTAGTCGGTGATGTATACGTTGCTCTACTTTGATTGTGGTCGGGTATTTTTCTCTTTGTACTGTTTGCTGCTGGTGTTTTTGACAATTGTTGGTTATGGTTTTAACGGTTATGTAGTTAAAACTAACTGATGTGCTGTCATTCGTTGGGATTTTTCGTTGAAATTATCTCTCTTTTCTTTTTCTTTTCTTTAATTTTTTTGAATAGAGAATTTCTTTGGAAATTTAAAGTTAATTTGAGGGGCAAATTGTAATAAAGGAACTAGAGACAGATATGTAAAATTAAAAAGTTTTGCGATCATAACACCAAATAAATTAAATCGAATTTTTCTTAATGAAGATTCTTTTATTTTTTTAAAAATTTAAAGAAAAAAGGCTTCATAACAATGCGTAAAATTATTGGTAAAACTCGTAAATCTCATATAAAATGAGAAGAATAAAAAAAAAATTCGTGAGATCAGACTCAAAGATATTACGAATACGAAAATCCAAATTTATTTTAGACTATGTCAGCTTTTATATCCCTTATCGACTTTTATAATTTTGTTTATAAGCGATTCTAAAATTTCTTAAATTTTATAAATTAATGAAGAAAAAAAAATTTTTTTTTTAATCAAAGTAAGTTCTTTTGTCAGATGCATTCAATGCAACTAATGAAATAAAATCATTTAAGTACTAATTTATTTTTGTTACTTTATTGACTTAAAGGTAAATTAATAGCATCAACGATTTCCTTTTGCATTCCAAAATCTTCTTTCTCCGATTTAGCTGCTT
Organism: Glossina brevipalpis; assembly: GCA_000671755.1. NCBI lineage: Eukaryota > Metazoa > Arthropoda > Insecta > Diptera > Glossinidae > Glossina > Glossina brevipalpis. The sequence continues at coordinate 1,519,895 of KK351048.1, read as the reverse complement.
TGAAGTTAAACGAGTATGAAGAATAGCTTTATGTCATTTTCGTATAACTTACGTGACATGCTGAATTTAGATGAATACCCTTTATCTTGAACTATCAAAGCAAGGTCATAAGTTTTCTTGTTCTACACTTAATCTTTCACAAGAACAATTAATCTTGACCTTTTTTTTTTTATTTATAGTATGCTCATTATAACATTACGTCCAAAGCATTCATAATAAAATATTCCTTCTTTCCCTCTACAGGATTTATTTATGATATCAATATAAAAATCATTCAATTGTTATGAGACTTATACCGGTGTTTGAAGAATAAAATATGTAGCTATACAAATGTATACAAATACAACAATACTCACATCAATTGAGATATACATACATACATACATACATACATACATACATACATACATACATATATAAATATGCATGCATATACATGTTTACATACATATGTAGAAATGTGTGTGTGTTTGTGTGTCTTCATGTAACCTTCAATGGTGCACAAATTCAATTTCATGCAACATTACAATTAACTACATACGTACAAGGCAGCTTAATGAAGCAAAAACTAAAAATTGTTACGATATTATTATATTGTATGTAATAATGAAAGAAACCTATAATCATTTAAACAAAGGTGTAGTAAGGGTAAAAATAATAATGAATGAGTAAGCGATTTTGAGGGAGAAAGAGAGAAATCGAGAGAGATATATAGAGAGAGAGAGAGGAGCAAATGATTAATTTCTTAACCTTAAAGGCAATACGTTTATATTTATTATTTGTTAAAAAAATAATTTTTCAGTTCTCTAACATACTGCAGTGTATGGTATATGACGAGGTTTTTAAAAATCTTAAGTTTAAGCTTTTTATGTATATATATATATATATATATATATATATATAAATTGTAAGTATATAATGCGTATGCTTTTTTTCTAATACTTCTGCTTGAAAGAAAAGCGCGAAAAAAATTTATGTATTACACGCGAATACGTGCGCTCATGTATGCATTCAAGTTCTATAAGCGAAAAATATGACCGCAACACATTTTTATTTTCAATATATATAAGAACACTGATTATGTATGTAATAATTAAATTCCCATTAGGACATATTCCGGGTGCCCTTTATCTTCAAGAAATCAAAGTTTGTCTATGTTTGATTATAGAAGTTTCAACGTGAATTGCTCTAAACTAACATATCTTTACGACGTATATTCTTCAAAAAATCTTTCTTAATGTTTAGCTCAAATTTTAGAATATTATGTGGGATTGTTCGTAGATATACTATCATTATTTAATTTATAATATTTACTCAATAATAAATCTTTTAATTTTCGAAGAACCAAATAAATTTTCACTTTCTTCTTTATTTCTTTTATATAACAATCAAGCACTGAAACGAATACAAAAAAAGTATATATATGTAGTTTCAGGCTTATATAGTAATCAAATTTATGTATATTTGAGTCGATTTTTGCGAAATCTCAACTTTTTGAGGAAATATACTAAAGAATAAATTTTATTTAAAATGTCATCCGAACTAGAAAATTATTTAATTAATGAAAAACTGTAGAAAGTGTATTTTTGGATTTTACAAACGGAGTAACAAAATGAGTATATCGTCACTTTGTTTTGTTGGATAACACAACAAGTGTTAATGATATGTTTTAAAATATGAAATAATGGAATTAAGGTAACTATGTTTGTGTATAGTATTGTGCTTTTCTTTATATTACAATGCGTTAACGTACGCTCAATAAATCGTTTTTGTTGTGTAAAACGTTCGGTTAAAGTAATATTATCGTATTTTTTTTTTTTTTTAAGAATTAAACGAAAAAAATATATTTGTGTGTTACGAAATGCTGAGATAGCTGAGACCCTAAAGATATCAAACGAACGTATTGGACATATCGTGAATGAATATTTGGATATGCGAAAGCTCTATTCAAAGTGGATGTCGCGCAAGCTCATAATCGACCAAAAACAAAATAAACCTGCATTTTTGCGTCGATATGTGACAATGAATGAAACATGGCTCTATCATTTCACACCGGAATCCAATCGACAGTCAGCCGAGTGGATTGCACGTCATGAACCGACTCCACAGCGTGGAAAAACGCAAAAATCGGCTGGAAAGGTTATGGCATCAATACTTTGGGATACGCATGGTATAATATTCATTGACTATCTTAAAAAGAGAAAAACCATAAACAGCGACTATTACGTAGCGTTATTGGAGCGTTTGAAAGACAAAATCGCGGAAAAACGGTCTCATTTGAAGAAGAAGAAAGTGCTGTTTCATTAACACAATGCACCGTGTCACAAATCAATGAAAACGATGGTAAAATCGCATGAATTGAGCTTCGAATTGCTTCCGCATCCACCGTATTCTCCAGATACGACCCCCAGTGACTTTTTCCTGTTCTCAGACCTCAAGACGATGCTCGCTGTACAGAAATTTCGCGCCAATGAAGAGGTAATCGCCGAAACTGAAGCCTATTTTGAGGTTAAAGACAAATCATACTATAAAAATGATATCGAAAAATTGTATGACCACTACCACTACAATCGTTGTATCGTCCTCGAAGGCAACTATATTGAATAATAAAATCAAATTCTATCAAAACAAAAAGAATTTTTCTATGTTAGTCTACGAACTTTCCAGCCTACATGGTAGGTAGTGGCATCATCAATGTAATCTATCTGTTGGTATATTTATTTAAGCATCAATGTTGTTCTTTACAAGGACATCGTGTAAAATACGGCGCGCATAAATTACATAAGAAAAAAAAAAGCATTTGAATTGATAAATAAAAAAATTTTTTAAAAAGAATACATAATTGTTTACCCGAATTCGAAGGACAATGTTTCATGCCTTAAAACATCGCATAGAAACGTCTTAGGAAATCTACAAAATTGCTTGTCAAGTGAATTTTCGAGTTTTTGACCCCCGAATCCTTTAACTTACACTGCAACCTAATGAAATTGATTAGTAAGTAGTTTTATGAAGTTTTTATGGACACTTACTTTCGCTTATTTCCCATAAAATTGCATAAAAATATTGCAAACATTTTTTTCTTCTATTTTTAATATTTTTCTTTTAGTTTTTTTTTTTTTGACTGCTGTACACTATACTGTGATGTGCTCAAGAGACCAACACAAGTTTATTATTATTTTTTTTTCCGATTTTGAAATTTGTGATAAAACGTCAGAATGCGAAAAACTCGCAAAAATCTCATAATATAATTTTGACATTTAGTTATGGACACCATGTTGTTTATGATGTTTCAGTCATGTTGTTCAGACTGAAGCTGTTAATAATATATGTGCCCCATTGGCAAACAATTGGGCACATATCCTTTAGGTTACTGTAGTAATAAAGGTCTCTTAGGCTAGAATCAGGTCTGATTTGATTTTATTTGAGCTATCAGGAAGTGTATCCAATTCTTTTTTCTTTTAATTTTAACTTATCGTGAACAAATCTTTAGACATCTTGTCATCGATATTTTATGACTTTATTTATCACACGTATCCCATCTTTCCAGGAATGAAGCTATAGAATGTTGGAACAAGTGATAAAACTTAATTTTTATATTGTCATTCTGGTCACCTGGTCTAACTGTACGTGCACCTACAGTATCTGCCGCAATTATGTAATGTCACTTCTTAATATACTTCAGAGAGGTGATATAAGAAAAGCATGGCACTTCATTCATATTCACGTTTACAACTAGTAAGTGAATGAAGTCTACAAAGCATTTTAGTGACTTTATTTCTTTTTAATTTTAAAGCTTAGTTACATTATCTACTAAGCTCAGTTGGTGAATATTTACCATTCGCCATAAAAAGCGTATATAGTTTTCTAGCTTATTATATGTATGTACATATATATATATAAACATATATATATATATATATATATATACATTTATATATAAATATAACCACATTCCAAGGCCACTTAAAAAATGATTCAATGAAATGAAAAAAAAAATGTCATCTCCAATATTTTTTTCTTAACAGACAGCAAGAAATTAAAAAACGTATGCGCGGCAGTTTTTTGAAATGTAATTTATTAATAATAAATGGAGAAATAAATTACAATGAAGGATTAAAAAAATAGTATATGCACACACACACACACACACAAACAGAAAAATATATTCGCATAGGAGACCGCACTAACGAATCGCGAGACTAGGACGGTGTATAAAAAAAATGCATATTTTATTTCAACAAAAGAAAAAAAAAATTATTTTAAACCAATGGATATGCCATGAGCGGACACATAAAACGGCATAAGGAGTTCAAGGAATTTTTTTTTCTTTTATTTAAACACAAAAATTATTTAATTTACCGTATAAATTACACCCATTACTGAACGTGATTTTGTGCTCATTCACAAGTACCTGGCGTTAAAGCAATTAATTTAGTATTTAAATCCACACTTTTTAACGCCGTCATTAGCAAACCATAAATTTAATTTAAAATTTTACATTAGCATTTTCTAAATACCGAAAATTAATTATTAATGGCAGTAGAAATTAATTTGCTGGTCTGTAAGGGAATTCGAGAAAATTTTAACGAATAAGATGGAATAAATAAAAACTTTTTAAAAAAAGAAAAAAATGAGAAAAGACGGTAATAATTTCGTAGCGTAATTAAATTTATTGACAATTTACCCGAGATATCCCGATCAAGTGTATGCTATGTATATATGTATAACAGGTGAGCCAAAAAGTTCGTAGGCTGACACATAGATGGCGCTACTAATATTAAGTCCATACGATTTTTAGTTAGCCCTAACTTTCAAAAGATACGTGTATAAATTTGACAGCTGTTCCACTATTAGTATGTGAGTTATAGCATTTTTAGTGAAGCTTTGGAGTCGGTTCATCACGTGCAGTCCACTCGGCTGACTGTCGATTGGATTCCGGTGTGAAATGATGGAGGCATGCTTCATCCGTTGTCAAATATGGGCGCAAACGTTCGGGTTTATTACGATTGAGCAGCTCCAAACACTGCTTAGAATCATCAATTCGTTGTTGTTTTTGGTCGATAGTGAGCTCGCGCGGCAACCACTTTGAAGAGACCTTTCACATATGCAAATATTCATTCACGATATGTCCAACACGTTCCTTTGATATTGTATTATATTTAGATACATCCGAACAAAAAAATACTTCAAGTTATACGCAAAATTCATTGCCCGGGCTGTTAGTTTTTTGTTGCTTGTGTGTTTGTTCTTTTTCTTTCTCTGTAAAGATCTTTGAGAAGCGAGAAGTTATGTACCTAAAAGTCACTCCGTTATCGTCTCAAATCGTCTGCGCCACCCATAATTTCTCGGAAAAATGTGACTATTGATGTGCTGCAACTACGAGTGGCCTTTTCATTTTATCCAGGATGATCTATATCAGTGACTGTTATAAATGTTCGAACAAATAAATTATTCATCTCTTGTAACGTAATTGCAAGCAAGTTTTTGAAGCGTTACGATTATATCTTCAATGGTCTTTCTTCGACTATTCGAGGTGAGTTTTATTTTTTAACCGAGATCGAAATGCCGAAAGTATCCAGTCGAACTGAACCATGTGATAAAGAAGCGGGAGAACGCATGCCAAAGAAAATGGCGAACTGTACGATGAGCTTTTTAAAAAAGTTAAATTTCACGTTTTAATACTGCGATTGCAATAAATGTCTCGTATGAGCTGGTGTAAGTCTCTACTCATTGATAAAATTTTGCTTACGAATGAATCACAATTTGTAAATTTGTTTTGTTGATTTTAATAATACATTTCGCGAGTTTTCCCTTTCTATATAAATATTTTTAAGTTTTTAATAGAAAACCAGCAGAGGAAACGAAAGCGTGAATGAACGAGTGACCAAATGGTGGAGCGATGAACGTTAAGATAAGTCGACGAATGACTATATCTGAATCCACTATCACTGATGATTAAACTCACGTTTACTTAATAAGATATCTAACGGGTTTTTTCTGATAGTGCAAACGTTTCGAGAAATCAAGTACACGCCTATCGTTTGTTAATGGATATAACTATCTTGCACTTCCATCGTTTAATGAAAAATCTAGAACGTTTTTCACTGAATTATAATTTCTTTTTATATATGTATTACTCTTCATCTATGCTTTACTTACACTTTATACCTACCTATACATATGTTGTGCTATTTATTTAAAAAAATATGCCAGAAAATGAGTTTTATTTAGAAAACGTTTTCTGTTTAGTTTTGCTGGTTAAGCAAGATATGCCGTAAGGCGAATATAATTTTTTTTCACACTTTTATGTTATATTCACTTGGATTTTATCATTGTTACTACCCATGCAATCAGGTATTTGTCAAGTTGTTAACTTTCTTGCTGTTGACTATTTTTTGTTGTTTTTGTTTTCCATTTTTCTTAGAATTTCAGAATTTTTACTTTTCATGAATATTCATGCTGAACGACTTGCGAAATGAATGAATGTTTGCATTGAATGCAAAACAAACCAAAAAAAAAAAAAAATAACAAGAAAAATAAATTCAAGTTATAGAGAAATAGTTAACACAATAACCATCGTTCGCTCTTAGGCTGATATGCGTACATATACACGATTGTTGTTGCTGCTGTAGAAAAATAAAAATGTTACTATCGGAAATAGAGAAACATCTTAGGAATAATTGTTTTTAGTGTAAATGTGAAAGCATCGTAAGTCTGCGACATTTTTCAAAATTTTGGACAAAGCTATGATTTTAATAATTCTAAAATATTCTTTACTTTCCTTTACTTTTTTTCAAAGCTTTGGGTATAATATTTTCATCATATTATTATATTTATGAAACTCAAAAACCAGTAACTACGATTCAATCATAAAATTGTTACAGTTTAAGAAAGCGAAGAAGTTTATATAGGTACTTAGTTTAATATAATTTGGGATAAGATCCGCAAAACCGTTTTGAAAAGAATGAAAGCAAAAATGAAAATACTTTGAAATTTTTGAAACACTTAATAATACAATATTTATATATAAAACAGAAAACAATTTTCAAGTTTCAACAAATATTAATTTAATATTTTGAATAATAATTATGATTTCACCCTAGTAGAGGTGAAATTATTTACCAGTATCTAATAGATTGTCTAATTGATTTAGAATTATTAAACGTAAACAGATTTTTATATCGTCGGTTAAATTAATGGGCTGTCCAAAGAACTGATTCTAGGCAAAAAGGATTGTTGTACCATTTTAGACTAATTATATCAGATTGCTTAAATTGTCTTTTGGTTGGTTAAGCCCTAATTCTTAATTCGCTTTAATATAATGGCGGTAATTAAAAAGATTGTAAATTAAAAAAGATAAAATTCCTTGTTTTTATTAATTATATATATATATATTGATTATATTTTTCATGGGTAAATATGCTCTTATATTTGATTAAAAAATTAATTATTTTTCAACCATGGATTGAATTACAACTTCCTATATTGTCTTCAATTTTACTATGTATTTTATAAACGTTTTCTAAAATACAAGGATCAAATTCGTCGTAAATGAATATAATATTTTCGTACAAGAAAAAAATGCAAATATATCTTTATTTCTTTGAGCATAAAATTCAGCAATATTCAGCAATAACAATCAAATTGTGGGAACTCTTAAAACTAAAATTTACGGACTTAACTTCTAAGATACGAAATAAAAAGAATAAAAAGAACATAATTCAGATATAAATAAACAAGTGAGAGAAAAGAAGGACAAAAAAAAAAAAAGAAGAAAGCACGTGCACTCCTGGCACTGAAGCTTGGCAACCGATAAAACTCAACAGTTTAAGTTTAATAATAAAAATTTTTACAAATTAAAAGTTAATTAAGATACGATAGAGACAAAGCCGCGCAGAGTTGCTTTGATAGTTTTTATAGCGTCCGATCTTGACATTAAATCAATTCGGTTTTTGCAAAGGACTCCAAATGGTTTAAATAAGGTTCATAGTTATATTTACACTTGCTGAATTTTATGAAAATAAAATTTCTAAAAAAAACGATTAGAAATATTGAAGTTCACGTCTTGTGTAATAAAGCAAGCAGCGGGTAAAGAACACAATTTATTAAACTGAGTAAGAAGAAGACGTCAGAAGTTACAGGTCGAATCACTGTTCCTGTTAAATTGAAATAATTTCGTTAGAAAAATTTCTTAAATTTTCCATCCATATCCATATCATATTTGCAGACATAATTTTAATCGTATACTTCCGAAAGGAGGAAATACTTGACATATTTACACAAATAGATAAAAGCTGTTATAAAATAATTTGTACTCAACTTTAGCTTATGATTGTATTGCTTACACAATAAATATATACAACTCCATGACGCATAAAAGGTGAAGTTTAGTACGAACGCATTTTATGTCAATAAAATATTAATTATCTGGCATTTTAGGTGCGCTTGTAATCAAAACTATTATAATGCAATGAACTTTACATGAATGGACGTATTCATGCATGTACGGATGCACGTTTATTTTGAATGAAAAAGATAAACAAAAAATTTAATTAAAAATGTTTTTTTTTTCACTTTTTTTTGTTTTTTTTCATTTTTTATTATTATTATTTGAACATTTTGACACATTTGTGTTTATTTTGTCTGCATCAACAACTGTCACAAGCACACTTGACGTGTATTTTGAAATCTTGAAAACTTGTTACTATTGAAAATGAATGCAAATTTCATAAACATGTATAATGTTTGACAGATATGTTGTTGCATATATGCAACACACAAATGCGAGTGCGAATGTGAGTTTTTGGAAAAAGTATTTTAATAAAACTGCATGCACTTGTCAGGCAAGAATTCTCTAATTTTCACAACATGTCTATGAACATTCCTCTGTGTGTATGCATGACTCTTTCTTATACACACTCACTCTCTCTCTCTCTCTCTCTCTTTCTCTCTTTCTTTTTCTTTCTTTCTCTTGTGGTGTGCGTGTGTGAAATTGCAATAAATATCCTTTCATTATTAGTTTTAGGTAGAGAAAAACAATTAAATTTTTAAAAAGAAATTGCTTTACCGTTATAAATACAATGAATATATTTATGGGATTTACATAGGGAAACAATTATAAAACAAGCAATGGTTGGTATGTATATATGTTTGTGTCTATATAAAAATATTTACAACTTTTCTGTGCAAGACTTGAAGTTTAACGTAAACTGAAACTTACTGCTCCTGTGAAGTGCTATTAATTTGCAATAAAATATTCGTAAATAGAATTCAACATTTTGGCATAGTGGGCAAAGTCTGTGAGAGGAAAATGAAAAAAAAAAAACAAAATAGAAACGAAGAGAGAGAGAGAGGAGAGAAGGAAATAGATAGCGAACCCTCCTCTCAATACGCATAAGTATAGTATTAAAATTGCAGAGACTTTGTGTAGAGATAGATTTTTAAAATGACTAAATAAAGATATTAGGCAATCAGTTTATGTTTTATGCATACATACTCATGCATACTTACGCATAAGCATACATTGTGTTTTAGTATTAAATTCAAAATTTTTATGAAACAAGCATTGTTGCTATGTTCTTCTGGTTCGTTGATCATGAGATTGTTTGCCAAAATAATATCCATACATTTCATGTTTGTGCGCTAAACTAGATGAACTTTATGTCTTTAATAAAATAAAAATTAAATTCGAATCGATCGAGTAGTCAGAGAAAATTTCGGATCTATTAAAATAATTTAAAAAGAATCGGTTCTTCTCTCCCTCTGAAGTTGAAATGTTATGTATTGTTTTTATTCATAATCGATATTTAAAATTATTTGTTGACATTAATGAGCTTAATACATTTTATTTTGGTAAAAAGAAAAAAATTCCGAGTATTTAGGTACTCTTTAGCAAAAAAAATAATCTTTGTTGTGGTGGGTATTCAAAATTCACTTTAAACCACATATTCTTTTTATATGAACGAGGATTGCTATATTTCATGTATGTAGGTGGCTTATGCTAAGTACTGGGCTACAAATTCACACATATCAACGCCCCCACAGCGTCTAAAAGTCCCTTGTATTTCCATGTTTTATATTATGCAACTGCACAGTCCCTATCTAAATTTTCCAAATACTAGAACATATTGGAGATTTGCCACATACTTAGCCTGTTGTTGGTAGTTTAATTTTAGGGCCACATCATCAAACAAAAGAAAAGGTATATTAAGTTTCATCTTTCGCTTATTACAATAAAGTTTTTATTGTATAGAAAGGGATATGTTAAAAATATCATTATAACGTCATTATATTCATCTACTGTGATGGCATTTGAGATTATTCTCGTTTTTTCTTTTTTTGTAGCTTCACGATAGGTATCTTGAGCCTTAAATCGGAAGGCAGCATAGAAATAAAATTTTCTGTAGAAGGCAGAGATCATATCTTCATCAAAATTCAAAAAAAATTATGGAGAAGTGGATTAAACTAAACACTATCGTAGTTGTATTGCAGTCCATTTGATCATCTTTGAAGTCAATGAAATCCGTCTTTATAGGTAAATTGAGTTTTCTTTAATAAACTCGAATGCTTTTCATAGGCCTTATGAATGCATATTTTTTATTCTCTGCCATATACTTGCCTCCCATCAAACTACAGATCATTTATATTTTTAAGAGAAAACTCTAGAAAAAAAATAATCAAGAAGGAAGCTATTTTACTATCAATGATTTTTACCATCTAAAGCAGATATGGATCTAAAGATTTTTATATTTATATTTATTAAGGACTCGTGAAGGTTCCTAGAAAAAAAGAACACTGTGTGATCATTTGTTTAAGTGAGATGCAAACAATCAATGAAATGTTTTGTAATTTTTTTTTTTTTTTTTGCGTTCATGCATAGTAGAGGCTATCTTAAATTCGCCTTAAGGAAATTATGGCTTATATGTATATTCGGTATATTATCAATTATTTATTCTTCTTTTCATTTATTTGTTTTTTATTTGTTTTCTTTCCGTTGCTATGAATCCATATTACAATAACAGAATTTCTACGTTTTTTAAAAGATTAAACGGCATAGTACTGATATAGATTCATCTTTGGTATGATAAAGTTTGAATCGTATGTTTTAAATATTATTTTTACCTATTAATCTCATATGTGTATTAAAGCAATAGAGAAAATTTCAATACTAATATATACGTTATTTGTTCATGAAAAACTTAAAAGTATTCATGTATGATCTTATGATTAACATTAGTCTTCTTCTACAAATCGCCCTCGACCTTACGAAGATATTTAAAATAAACATTAAAAAGAAACTAACTATGTAAGTAGCGCGGTCTATAACGGAATTCATAATATTCGTATAAAAAGTTTGCTAGAGAGGTACGTTGATAAATTTCTGAATAGTTTCTCTTTCTTTCTCTCCATTCCTCTTATACATATCATTGATAAATATGAATTCAGTTATAAAAAAAAAAGAAGGAAAGAAAGAATGAAAGATTGAAGAAAAGTGAAAGAGAAAGAGAGAGAAAGAGAGAAATAGAGAAGGAGAGAGAGAAAGAGAGAGAGAGAGGTAGATAGATAGATAGATAGATAGATAGAGAGAGAGAGAGAGAGAGAGAGAGAGAGAGAGAAATACAGTTTCTTTTTTATCAATCCAATATACAACAATATTTCATTTTTTTTTTTAATTTGAAAGTATATTTAAATTTGAGTCGCGTGCTAGTGCTATGAAATTGTGGAAGAAAAACGAAAAGCGTATGTAAATGTAGCGTTGAAAACTTGCTACGAAAAAAAAAAATGTTAGAAATCTTTTAAAATCTTTTAAAAAAGTACGACAAAGTAAGTGTCTGTTTAGGCAGTGACCAAAAAAAAGCAAAAAAAAAAAAATACTTTCATTATAATGACGATATTTAATAACATCGAGAACAATTCACTGACTTCGCTGATTAGTTGCCCCCACAAAGAGATGTTGTCAAAAAAAGAAAAAAATCAACGTTGAGTATGTTATATCCTCCAAACATAAGAGATGTATAGAACAGAAATTATTTTATTTATTACATACTTTCCATTTCAAAAAGAAGAATATGAACCTCTGATCATGTACTTTTTTTTTTTAGTTTAAATTAATAGCTAGTAATAAATTCATTGAAAAAAAAAGAATTATTTATTATGAGTTGATTGAAAAGGAGATTTGTGAAATCGCTTTACTATCAATATCATCGGCTTATAAATAAATCATATTCACGTACAAGAAAGAAAAAGCGATGACGTAAGCAAATTTAGTTTTTGTACAGGATCTTTCTAAAATCTGGATACACGGGCCATACTCTCTTGATGCGCCTACTTCTGAATCCGCCTCTGCCTACTTATTTAAAAATATGAAATATTAATAATATTTCCTGTTTCCAAGGGAAGTAGATTTTATATAAATTTTTTTGTTATACAAACAATAAATATGAAAATAATTTATAGAAAAATATGTAATAAATTTTTAAACTGACTTTCAAATATCGTATTATATACGCACAAATGCATATAAATATTTTATATGCAAACTAGCTTATGATTGTTCTATAAAAAGTTTGAAGAATTTATTAGATAGCGATCAATAACTGCCGGAAATTAGTAAAAACTGTATTGACCTGGTATCAACATAGATTCCTTCAAGAATGATTCGATCAATTCCTTTCCTGAGTCTACAACTGATTTGATCAAGATACACTAAATATAGTTTAGTTTCGGTAATTATTTCATTATATGATTGGAATCATTTTTCTTGGGGCATCCTTTTGAGATTCACAAGTAAATATGAACCAAATTTTTTAGAATATTATTGAAACCCAATTTTTCCACTATATTCATGAATTTGTGACAAATATTTCGGGTAATTTTTTTTGGCGTTTTTCTCCTTTAATTGAATCAAAAGTAAGATTCGGTACTCATCGTTCCTTTTCCAAGGAAAACAATACTACGCTCTTAAAGTTTTGATTGCTTTGCTCGGCTTCAACAAAATCTATTACCTTCAATAGTTTATCGATTCGTTTTCTAAATGTAGTGGTGTATCCGCTTTTCATTCATTGACAACACACACGAAATTCAAATTATTCCATTGTTTTGAAAATTGTAAAAACAGCGTTTCTACAATTAAGGAAATAGCTGACATAATAAGAAATTTTTACAGTTGCCGTTTAAAGACCGACACTTACTATTGATATTTTAATAAGAGACGTCTACCTATCCGGGTACTTTTTGATCGAGATATTATGAAAATTTCTTTGAAATAAATTTTTATTACCAGACTCTCTATGCGTTATAATAAAAATTAGTACATAATTTATTTGTTTACTCTCACTTTCGATAGGAAAAGAATATACAAACAACCGGAACAAGTACGAAAACTCAATCTAACTTTGAAGAATTCATGGATACCCTTCCTTGCAATTACATTCAACGAAAATGGCAAAAGCATTGGTTGTTTGTCGGAGCTTTATAGTAAATTCGTGAAATTATTTTCTTCTAATTTTATTTCAGATCTCTTGTTATTGTCGGCGTTATTGCGATTATATTACATTAGGTTTCCATTTTTATATTTTAAAAATACATTCATTTCTTGACTTTGAAAATTTCACGAAAAAATTCACGAAAAAATAAACGAACCAATAAGTCAAAATAAATGCTTATAGACATCTTAGTATGTTACGTAAATTAAGGTCATATTTCATTAATGGGAGCATTAGGTATGTTTTATTGTCACAAATGGAACAGCAAATTAATGTGACCGCAATCTGTTGTTGCTATTACGAAAATCTAAAAATAAAACTTATACGAAACGATATTAAAGAATTAAGAAATTTATATTCGTTTTAGGTCGAATATTGGACGCACTTTTTTTCTTTTTTATTATATTCTTGAATTTCTCGAATGTAAGCTTGAGCAAGATTGCAAAAGTCACTTGTCATACATTAATGACCTGAGTTGTGAAAGGTCTATTACAATAGCTTTAAATTGATGATATAAAAATAATAGAAAATCATCAAAGTCTAACTTTGGATATCTTATAAATGTGTTTTTGGTTTTAACCTCCAAAGAGTCAATTCTTATTAGATAAAGAATTGTTTACACCAAAACTTTTCCGAAGAATTAAAGTGATTTATAGTTTATGGAACTTCTCCAACTTACAAGCTGTGATAAGCGGATAAACATGATTAGTTTAGCTGCATTGTGATATTTGTCAAGCAGTTTTACTTTTCAAGAGAGATATTTGAGATATGGCTTTTTGTTATACGTGATACATATAATACAAATTGTAGTTATAGTAAGTTCAACTTTTCTCTAAAACTAGATACAAGCGAAGAACGTTAAATTGTTATATTTTTAAATTTTATCTTCAAGACAAGTCATTAATATTGCGATTATATCTCGTCATATGTAATTATTATTTTATTTGTATATAACATTTTATTATCATATAATAATTTGTTGGCCGAAAATATCGTATACATTTTAGATTCAAAAGAGTACGAACTTTTGTTATTTCAAGTATTTGTTTGAGTAAATAATATTAAAAAAATTTTAAAACGTCTTTATGGGTTTTTTCAGATTTTTTTAAACTTAAATGGAAGTCATATTTTCGGACAGAAGAACTAATGATTTTTTTTTAATGAATTACGCTTATTTTTAGTTTTTATTTATCAGTTTTTAAATTCAATTAAGCGTTTATGTATCAAATTTTCGATTTTTATTCATTTTTTAGAATTTTAGGAATTAATCCGCGCCAAAATCGCTTTTTGTCAGTATTTTGGGTAATGAACTTTAAAAAATAATAATATTTTAAATACAAAAAAAAAAAAAACAGAAATGCAAACAAAAACTTTAGTCTCTCTGTATTTTATATTATTATATTAAGATATGTGTGCCTTTGTTTCTTCCATAAATAACTTATTCTTTCTTTTGTACTCTTTTTTTTTTTTATTTTGATTCTTAAATTGTAGGCGCTATTCAGATATTATGTTTAGTTCATAAGACTGATTTGTAATACAGTTCCCATTTGTTTTTTTTTTTTATAAAAAAGAAATTTCGTTATTTGGCTGTCACGACTCAGTCCAAATTGCTCAGAGAATTCATACAAATATATGCATATGTGCTAGGGTTTGCAATATGTATGAAAAAAATGGTCAATTTTAATGATACCTTCATATAGCATGTATTGATAATCTACGGCGCTTAATAAGCAACTTTCTGTGTTTTTTTGTATTTTTTTTACTAAATGATTCATAAGAAGTTTTTGTTGTATATTTCGAGATATATTTTAATTACGTTCTCTACACTGTCAACTAATGATTAATAAATTAAACGATTTTTATTTTTTTATTCATAAATAAGAAACTTCGCCAGTCAACACTCAGCATCTACAGTATTGAATACAAAGAAAAATTGCTTCGACTTCTCTTGATGGGAAGCGTGCCAAAGAACCTTTCGGAACATAGTTTAACAATTTTCCTTTTATTAATTTTCCTTTTTATTTCTTATAAAAAAAAAAAAAAAAGTTATCGTTATTAGACATTTAAATGTCGTAGGGTAAACGTATGGTAGGCATCTACAAATTGATTCATGGAATAGTTAACTTCGAAACATATGTTAATAATGCCATTTTGTCTTTTACACAAAGCTACCACATAGAAGTGATTTACTTCTAAAAAATTTTTAAATAGAAAAGCTCAACACGACTTAAAGTAAACCTTAGCCTATGTAAGCGATTCATGAAAAGTTAATAAAACAACCATTCGAAAACATATAATTTAGTAATAATAGGTCTTTGTAATATATAATCTGAATAGTTCAAACATTTATTTCTTAACTTTTTTTTTTTTAACTTTTATATGGTAATAGAGAAATTAATGTCTTTATCGAAGACTCGAATTTTTTTTTTGTTTCAAAAATTGACGAGGAAATTTCTCTGATATAAGCCTGGTTTTACCGACTGATTCATGAAAGATATAATTTAGAAATTTTGAAAAATATTCGCATAAAAATACGCTTTAATCCAAATTTCTTTCTCAGTCGTGTTGTAAGTAAAGTTTATTCGACTTTGGGATAAAACTTTAATTATATAAATATATATGGATAAGAAGCTTTCGTAGATATTTGTTCTTCTATATACATCACATGGATGTATAAATATCTATACATACAAATATACATACATACACACATACATACATATATATATATATATATATATATATATATATTATTTATTTATTTATTTTTATATACAGAGGAACGTGCAAATAGATACAATCAAATCATTTTATAATTCAAATGTAACGAACGATACAAGCTGTGTAGTATACTCATATGCTCTCTCGTGATAGATGAAAAACCTCTCATACGTAAGTCTCCCCTTGTCATATGCAAAGTTTTCGTGTCTTTCTTTATTCTTGTGCTACAGTTTATTACTGTTATATACAATATATATAAAGGTATAGTGTGCGTGTGTGTGTGTGTTTGTATGTATGGTTGCTGAAAATGAATTATTAATGCATCAGCATCAGCGGTTTGAGTAGAGAAAACGCACAATACATACTTCAATGACGTTTATTTTCTCCGAATAGTTTTTTGTTTTTGTTTTTTGTTATTGCTGCTGCTGTTAGCATTCGATGGAAACGATGGAAAACATACATAAATAGAATAACGCGCAGCAAAGGAAAAAGCGTAACGTAAAAAAATACAAAATGAAATAATTGAAAATGATTTTTCCGCGTCATTTTTTTGTTCTTATACTTACAGTTCTAAAACAGTTCTCTCCGGGGTTTGCTAGAGTGTGTGTGTATTTTAGTTTATTATTTATTTATTTTGTTCTGCACGTTTTGTCGTTGGAAATATTTTACCAAATACACGAAGTTTTTGTTGTGTTTTCTCTTTCATTTCTTATTTTATTTTTTTTTTGTTTTTTTGTTTTTTTTTTTTTTTTTAATAAAATTCAGTTAGTTTTTAACGCGAACTTAAGATAATCATTGAAAGCAAGTTGCTGGATTCAATTAATAGAATTTTCAATTCATTTGAAATAATTATTAAATTAAAAAAAAAAAAACGTGTGTCTAAAAAATGTTTTTTTTTTCTTAATACCTGTTGTTTATCAATGCTAGTGTTTTATTTTTGATTCAATTAATATACGTAATTACACTCGAGAAAATTGCATCTGCATACAAGGTAAATAAATTTCTTAAATATTAATTTCTAATTGAAATTTTTATACAATATTATTGGAAACAATTAAAAGCAACGAAACGCTAATGAAAATCTTAAAGTTATATAACAACGAGCAAAATTTTCGCTGGTACAAGTTGTTCGCTTTGCAAAAAAAATTCTTGTTTTAAATTTTCAATTTGTCACAGCCCGACATTGAATCGTGGAACTGTATACACTTGAAGAAAATTTACAAACTGTTTATTATCCTTTTTTTTTTTGTTTCATCAACTAATTCCATTTAGCAAATGTATTCCGTTTTTGGGGAATGTTTACTTTTATGTGGTTAGTTTGTACTGTGTAAGTACTTTCAGGCGAAATAAGGGAAACCATGAAATTTTGTAAAAAGGTATCTTACCTTAGAGATGAAAAGTCAATTAAATTATTGAAAAAAAAAAAAAAATATTTTCAAAAAGTAAAATTTAAGGAAAAACTCATTTTTCATATTTCTATGAATTTACGCCCTTTAGAAGGCATTGCATTTACCAGATTTTAAATTAATATTTCATCCAACACACTCTGTTTGATATGTAGACTAATTTCATGCAAGTTGGAAATTTTGGTCATATATATTATATCTTCATCTTTCCAAAGACGTTATAAAGTACAATATAGCGTATTGAAGATGATTCGATTAAGATGAATCGTTGTGGTTACAAATTCGTTGTTCACCTTTTTGAATCAGAAATGCTCGTGCATAATACTTTATAGTGCTGATATCACAAAATATTTATAAAATTATATATTCTCTGTAGCAATGTGATTAAGAAATGAAGTATAGAAGAGGAAGACATAACTTTTTGACAAAAATAGATTCTGTTTTTCAAAACTATTACCATTTAGCTCGATATGTCGAGTTCAATAATTTTTCATTTTTCTTATGCTTTTCAAATAATACGATTTGTCGGGTATTTCGCTCTTCATTCGATGACAAATGCTTATCAGAAGAGGTGCCTTTTGAGGTCATCAAACAAACACAATGTGAATTCTCACTGAAAATTATTCGTTTCAATCCATTTCTAATGTGAATCGTGCTTCAGCCATGTCTGTATACTAAATTTCTTTAAAATATTTTGAATATTGCGATCTGCAGTTTGAATAGAAGAATACATATTTTATTTAGAAAATGGTTCCTAATCGATTGAATTTGCTTCAAAATTTTTTGTGTGTTACGTTTATCCGCGCATATATAGAATATATCCTTACAACAAGTGATGAAAGCTATAAGTAAAAAGTTTAATACAAAAATGATTTTACAAAATTATGTCACATTACTTTCTTTTTGAATGGGAATAACGAATTTTATGAAAATAGCATAATCAAATTATTATCTTATTAACGAATTAGTTTACGTAAAATTTCCTCTTGTTTTTTTACTTCCTGTTATTTATATATCCATCACCAAAAGATGTAA
The DNA here is from genome assembly GCA_000671755.1 of Glossina brevipalpis. Lineage (NCBI taxonomy): Eukaryota > Metazoa > Arthropoda > Insecta > Diptera > Glossinidae > Glossina > Glossina brevipalpis. The sequence continues at coordinate 1,501,249 of KK351048.1, read as the reverse complement.
GATGTATTTTTATTATTAAAACTATTGCAATAACTAAAGCAAAGCTTCAGGGATCTTATCAAGTATATTTAGTTTTGATTAGTGACAAATTCTAAATCGATTTATATATATTTAACTATTCGTTTGTCCGTCTCGAAGTATGTTTGTGATGAATATTCTCTTAATTGCAAAATTGAAGATATGGACTTCAGGTTTGTTAAGAATATTAATGGTTCTCGCACGCTACTTAGTATCGAAATTAAGTTACATCGATCAAAGGGCACGTTGACATTATAAAATGAACTTAGGACACCTGTGTTTTCAAAAGCAAAAAAATATACACTTTTTGCTTATTATTCATAAACTATAGCGGATACATTGTATATTCCACGGATTTTAGGGATTATCATTTTATGTCCTTTATATTACAGTGTATTGATATTGGTTTAGAGTTTTGTAATATAAAGATGACAAAAAAAAATTCGCCAACAGCTGAACAGAAATTTAACTTTTATTATATATAGTATAATAAATGATACTTTGTTTTTTTTTCACATATTTAAGTTTCCCTTCATTGTATTTTATACGATTCGCATTGATTTCGTTGATTTCAGTCGAGAAAAAACTATTTTAATAATATATATATATATATATATACATATGGTCTTTTTAAAAATATCATTTGCTAAGTAATTGTACCATAGTTAAGTCTGGGTAAAGGAAGCATTCTTAATAGGCATGGATTGCGTTTATAAGTGTGCTATTATTTTATAGACGCAATAACGATGTATTTATTATTGCCAGTTAAGTATAAAGATAAATCAATCTGCCCACCATAAGTGTATAAAGAATTAATTTTACATATATATAATCACAAATATATATATTTATATATATATGTGTGTGTATGTATATAGATATAAATATAAATATATATATATATATATTATGTTACAGAATTGGGTGTGTGTTTGCTTGTAGTACGTATATACATCACCATTTATCATTGAACTTGGAAAATTTTCAAGACAGTTAAACAAACAAACATGCATACAGATATTAATACAATCAAATACCAAAAAACTACTTAAGTTCACAAAGCCCACATTTACATGAGTTATGTAGAAAATATTATTTACATACTGTACTTCTCTGTATGTATGTGTTCGAATACAAAAAAAACCAAGAAATTGAGTTTAGGTCGAATTTGTTATAATTGTTAAGTGTTATAAAAAGAAAAAAACATTATCGAATATCTTCTATTTTATACATAAAAGTATTATTGCCACCTACAACATTAAATATAACATTTATCAGGCAGAAGAAATCCTTCCAAAATATCTATGTTCGTTGTCTGCCTATTATGATTATAATCTCACAATTTTTAAAAAAAAATCAAAGTTAATATTAATATTTTATTCTTTCATTGTTATCAGTTTGAGTTTAGCGCAAAAATATTAAAATAAATGAAATATAAAAACAAAAAATTAATATACGATATATAAATAATAATAAAAAATAAAATATTAAAAATATCTTTCATTTTCTTCAAACATAATTTGAAAACTTTTAACACTTTTAAACGCTTAAATTATCTTTTTTATTAAAATATTTAATTCATATTTAAACAAAAACAAATGACAAGAAACCTTAAAATACTCGCCACGTAAAGTTTATGCATAAAAACTATTAAATTGAATGATTTATAAAAGCGAACGCGTGGTTTAATTAGCATCATTGTGTTTGAAAATGTTTTGTTCTATTATTTTCAAAAGAAGAATAGTACGACTTCTCTATGTTAAAGTAAAATTTTTAGGCCAACAACATATAATTGATTAGACGATACAATTTTTGAAATTTTTTAAATATAAAAAGTTATGACCTGATAAATTTGATAGATGTGGGCACATTCCTTTTTGTTTTTTCTTTTATTAATTCGTAGCGTAAGTTATTATAATACGAGATAGTATTGTCTGAATATTAACGATAAAGTCAATTAAATTTTCACAATATCTAACTTAAGCTCTAGAGACTTTCTAGGATTCGCTTAAGTGTAATGAAATCATAACTGAAGAATTCTACGAAAAGCTCATAATTCATTTGAACTAATTCGTAAAAATGTCTGTAACATGACATAAGGTTTGATAAAGTATTGCATTCAATATGCCACAACGTTCGTTCATTATCGTATTGCCGTACTTATCCAGGAATATTTTAATAGAAATTAAAAAATTCATGTTAAATAGATATAAAGACCACAAACACTATTATCTTTTAAGCATCAACACGTTTTAAATAAAAGGATAAAATATAAACTGTGCTCTGAGTCTTTTTCTTTATCTTTATCTTTCTCTTTAGAGATTCCTACAAAGTCAACTAAGTTTACACATTAAACTCTTCCATAATTAATGTGATCTCTAAACAACATACTTCAACCATTTATTATCAACAGAGTGATAAACTTGACATACCATGTTGTTGTTGTCGTTTTGCTATAAAAAATTCAAAATAATTTTTTCGTGTCTTTCCGTTTTTTTTTTGTTTGTTTTTTTTTTTTTTTACTTTTCCTGATGCATATTGTGAGTGCAAGCAATGTGGACATAACAGAGTAGCGGAATTGGCATATATCCAATACATATGTGTGTAATGTATGTTATAGAGATTTTATGTGAACATGTTAATAGATCGTTTTTCAAACAAATATGACAACGCATGTACACTTAAAACTGTTTCATATGATTTACTGTCGTATATATGGATTGTCGTTTTCTATGCTTTGTTTGGTTTTGTTTGCATGTTTGTTTTTTTTTCTTTTTTTTTTGTTTATTTTATCCAAAATTAATATTAATTGAGACTATCAATAACCAAAAAAAAACAAAAAAAAAATATGTTGTGTCGAATATTTAAAATCCCAACATAGTTCGGTCTGTTTACTAAACGTGTCAGTGACAAAAGTCAACAAATTAAATTGCGGCGAAAAAATGCGGTGAATGATTTTTAGGGATATGAAAACGATACCCGATTACCATGAATGAAATGAAAGAAAATTTGTGCATTCGACACGTTTCGTTTCTTGCTAAGTAAATAGTCAAGTTTGTGCATGCATCGGCAACCACGAATAGTGTGCAAATGACAATATATGCCAAGTGTTAATGCATTTTTTCGGTATGTTTGACACTTAAACGTTTACAAGCATTCATTTGCTCTTTACGTTTTTTCATTTCGCTAAAATAAAATATAATTTGTTTATTCAATCATCAGAAGGTAGGAAGGTTATATAATAATTTCTTCTTATACAGTTTGTAAACCTCAGTAATGACTCAGCAAGAAGTGGGCCAAAAAATCTGAACGGTTCTCGAACATCGAGATACAGTTTTATGGTCCTGAAGTAGCAAATTAATTGAGAAATATTAATAAAGGTTTATTACAATATAAGGAACACATACCAAACTTTAAACGCGTTTTTCTTGAAACACGCTTTTTTAAAACCCCCCATAGAAAATTTTCTACAATTTTTATTCTTTTCATGGGAATTTTTTAAAGCATTATATCGTGTCGGATTTTGCATAAGTTAATTTAACTAATATTTATTAACAAATAATTGTTTTTTCCTTTGGTCGAATATTGAATTTTTTTTATTGAAATACTCGCAAATGACGTAAAGAGGATATTCATAAGATCATCTACATGTTTCAATTACTACGCATGTTTAACAATTAAACAATTTTTTTTTTCAGATTCGAATTTGAACCATCTACTCTTCGTGTCCTAGTCCTCCAATAATTGTCATTTGTTGTCATTTTTTAATATTTTTCCTTTTGTTTTTCACTACTTTAGTACACACTTAACAATTTCCTTGGATACTACTAATCCTAAAAATTTTTTTACATTTTAAAGTCTCATATAAAAAAACCAGTTCTTCGAATTCACAGTAATATTAGCTGTAATAATCATACATAAACGCACGAACACATAATATTAGAAAAAAATGTTTTTACTTCATTTTTGTTATTGTCTGAATTCTTACATTAGTTTCAGCTTTGTGGATAAACAGCGATTGTTCACCAATGACGGTTTAATTTGTGGCTTAATCCTACTCTTTTTCTTCGTAACTGAATCGTTTTACTAGAGCGTCGAATTTTATTGCAAGATTTCATGTAGCTACTGTCAGATGATACTGTGTGAGGAAATTTCGCGTAGATATTTGACGCGATTTCTTCTCGTAATTTCATAGATGCTTTGCCTGCAAAATTTCATCTAAATATTCTGTTGGACAGATTTATGCACAGAGAAATGGAGCAAAGGTCATTCCATGAACTCTTTGCATGCGTTGTTAGCTAATTTCATGTGGGCGACGTACCAGAAAATTTTTTAAAGAAAAATGATACATCAATTTTTTAAGTTAGCGATGCATCTGAGGTTTTGAATGATTTTGGTGTCATTTTATATACCATCGTTGTCATATATTTTCTTCCATTTCTTCCTCTTCACCGAAAAATAGGTTACCTATTGCTTATGGCTTGCTGGATTATTGAGACGTTAAGCTAAACCTAAAGGTGTACGTAAAAGCGGATTTAAATACATCAATATAAACTGCCTACTCTAAATATGTTTATGGTTAGAAGGGGTTTTCGAAGTTGTCAGTGACAAGTAGATAAATTTTGTATGTATTACTACAGTGTTTACGATATTATTTAAATCAAAATATATTGAATCTTGATCAAAGGCACAGTGTTTATATAGTAAATGCTTCTACTTAGAGCTTTTGAAAACAAAAAAAAAAACAAAAATATTAAGGCAAATGCAGTTTGGAATTAAAGGAATTAAAGCAGTGTATATGGTACAACGTAACATCGAATAGGTATTAGTTAAAATAAATATATAAATGTTTTTCATATTTTTGTGGATAGCGCAATAAGCCATTCAAAGGCATTGTGAATAATTAATTACATGCCGTTGATAAAAATTTAATGACGAAATCCGAAACGACCGTGTTCGAAAAAAAAAATGCATAATAGCTGGTTTGATCCGTCTAAAACCAACTCTTTTTTTTATTTATCTTTTGTTTCTGTTATTTTTAATTAAACTCTATTTGATATTGAAGAGAATTTATCGAGTTTACATTATTATTTTGGAAATTGTTTATTGAAACTATCGGTGTAGCGCTGCAATATACGAAAATACCGCTTGCTTATAAATACTGTAATCGAGGATTATCGATTAGCAGGATTAAAATAACCAAATCTTTTGTGATGGAATCAGCTCTTTAGCCTTTTTATCCACTTTGAGAAATGTTGTCTAAAACTAGTGCTTATATCTTGCTATCCTATGTAATATATCGCAAAGATTTTCTACTTTTACAAAAATTTAATTTTGATCGTGATACAGATACGTGCAAATCGGCTTCTACTTATATTCTTAATGGCTTGAAAAGAAGAAGAAACTGCTCATAAATTAGTCAAAGAAAGGCTATTAAAATTTCATCTCGCCATTTGAAAAAGAATTGAATTAGCAATAAAATAAGAAGTAGTGCAGCGGTGTAAATTATCCAAGAAAATTTAAAGACAGAAAGAAATCATACGCTTTTTAAGTATGCAGTAGTGAATAGTTATCTTTTTTTTTTTTCTTTAAAAAAAAACTAAATATGTTGCAATAATGCAGTTTCTGAAGATCATACAATGGTTAATTTTGCTGAGTGTGGAACAGTTCGTTTGCCAGAACACTTAAGTTAAGTGAAATAAGCAAAAAGGTGACATACATATATAAAAAAATAAATGATTTTCTCGGCCATATGTAAAGAAGAAATAATGATTTTGAATATCGAGATTGCTTTTAGCGGAGCGGAGCTGTTAACATTATTAAGGAAAAAAAGCAAAAAAGGAAAAAAAGGAAAATATGTGAATAGTTTATACAAAGAATATCACATATAAAAATAATATAAAAAAGTATGCATATAACGCAATAGAATAAAATAAAATTATTGCGTTTATTGTAAGAAATACTTTGCAACTAATAAATAATTATGATTTTAATGAGCAAAGATAAATTGCTTTAATTAAGCAACAAATTAACTGAGGCTCACTTCAATTGGTTTCTTCGCTTTGCAAATTTTTATAGTTTTTTTAAAGATTTTTTTTTTTTTTTTTGTATGACTAAAATCTATTTTCCAATAAATTCTCTTATTCAAGATTTCTTAATACATAGCTAGGCATTAGATATGTTTAGAAATTAAATATAAAATAAACATTTTCGAACACTTATCGTTTACGATCACGTTGTAAAAGATTGGTGATTGCTGGTGTTGTGTTATGTGTTTGATATTAAAAAATCTTTCGGTCTGTCTCTCTAACTATTTTTTGCTCTTTCGTTTTCGTTTTTCTTGTGTTACGATCATTTCTGTAAAAATACAAATGTAAATACAAATGTTAATTACCATAATATGTTAATGAAATGTTCGGATATATTTTGGAAACTTTTAAACTATTTCTTAACAGTTGCTTTTACAAGTTTACGGAATACAGACGAGATGTAAAAAAAGAATGTGTTTCATGTGCAATAAAATTAATTAAAAATCTTTCTAAAACATTTTATTAAGGTCATATGAAATATCAATCAAATTAATTAAAACTCGTTTATTGGAAAACGTTAAAAAATTGACCCGGAAAATGTGTAAATTTTTCATTTTTAATGTTTTATGCCAGACTCGGTGAAAACCTTTTTAAATTGTTTCAGTTAAAAACAATTTCACGGTTGCAGTGTTTTCAAGTTTATTTATACATTTTTGTTGTACGAATATTTTTTTTTTATTTAACCAAAGGTATATCTTTTACTGATTTTTTTTGTTTTTATTTTTTTTTGTTTGGTTATAGTTGAGTATATTTAATAGCTTCTTTTTTGTTTATAAACTGATGGATGATGAAAATATGTTTGGTTAGCAATTGGTGGTATAACAATAAATAAATAAGAAAATTCAAATTATCTTTTATTTGTATGCGTCAGAAATGCATGTGTACATGTGCAGGTTCAATATCAAAGTGAGTGCTAAAGTGCGTTTATGTTGACATTTGAAGCACAACATTTTTTTTTATCATGTGATAAAAAAAAATTTATTCAAATTAAATGATTCAATGATAATACAGCTTTCATAGCAACGGTTATTCTTCTATTGTTTTTTGACTGCGTATACTGCTTGAAAAATTATATAAAATAAGTCATAAATTGAAAGAATTGCGAATTGTATCATAAAATTTTACAGCATTTCCGAAATAAAAGAAAAAAAAAGCAGAAAAAAACATCAAAACTATGGATACCATACAAGATACAAGCCAATCAAGTAAGTTGATTTTCATTTTCATTTAACATATGCTCAATAAAATGTTAGGGAACTTAGTTCACTTTATAGGTTTATTTTAAAAAAAAGCAATATTTCTTGAAATATTTTATAAGTTTAAAGCGTTTTTTTTCTCAAAAATTATAAAAATTTTTTTCTTTTTTGTAAAAATTATAAAAATTTTTTTTTTGTTTGCAAAAATTATAAAAATAAATTGATCCGTTTTATAAAGTGTTTGTGTGAATGAGAAAAACCTGATATTCTTTTTGTAGACTTATCTCGGCTGAGCTACTTGTTAGTGGTATGGATCTCAAGTTGAAAAAATAAACATATTTCGAATGAGGTGAAAAGATGACAAATTGTGGACTTATTGTTCGAAAACCTCTGAGTTTGCTAAACAACATGATTTCGTAGAACTCTTGTGTAGTCTAACATTAATGATGTTTGCGCTATGAATTCTAGGGCACCCTCATGGAGAAGACTAATTTAATCCTGTTAATCGTTTTTTTTTTCTTTGGCGAATTATGTTTACTCGCTACATCTAGACTACATAGAAAATTTCCTTTATATTACTGCTTTTTTTAGATATTATCGAGTCCTACCGATTCCTTTATAATGTCGTTGGAATGAAATTCTTGTTTAACACTTGGCATAAGGGTGGTTAACAATGTTAACATAAAGCTTCTAATACAAGCGTTACTTTTCACTACATTTCAGTCTATGAGACATGAGATATCAAGTAGTTATATTCAACCATTTCTTCTTAGTTTCCAGTGAGTTCAAGTGATTGTTTTGATTACCTTACTGGCGAATTCTTGGCGCAATCAAGGCTAATGCTATTATTAAATGATCTCTAAGACCGTCCCTAATGAGCTTGACAATACGAACACAGCTATAGTATTGCATTGTGCTTTTTTTAATGGAATCATTTCAGTTGAATAGTTGCGCTTATCTGATGTAATCTATTTTTTTAGAATTCTTAAGAGTACTTGATTCCAAAAGTTATATCAAAAGCAATTATAATTTTCTAGTCTCCAAAAACCAAATGTTTTTTCCTTGTTTTACTTTAATTTAGAAGCATTCCTGGATAAGCGGATCAAATTTCAAGTCATAGCCATTAACCGATTTCTTCATTCTTTTAGGCAAATTTTGTGAGATATCAAAACTTCAAGTTTTTCAACAAAATCTATTTATTGAAAATGATCATGAATTCTAATTGCGATCTGTGACGATACAGCAAAACCAATCTACTAAATGAAAGAGCTACTGCATCGTCAAATTGTTTTTAAGCAGTTAAACAAAAATATGTGTAAAAAGTTTGTGTGATGTGAAAATATATCATAATTTCGTACTTGCCAGCATGGCACTACCTATTAATTGAATAATTAAGACGAATGAAGATAATATAACGAAAGAAGTTTCCTGGCAGCAAAGAAAGCACATTATAAACTCTGATCTGCCGAATAAAATCTAATTTTTTTTAAAAAGAAAAATGCCACAAAAAGGAAACGTTACAAATATTTAAAGCAATTTAGTATATATTGATAAGATTTGATTATAATCACATAATTTTTTCATTGCAATTTTATATAAAAGTTCTTGTGGTTGGACTGTAATGAAATTTTCTTAAATACATTTCAAGATGTAAAAATTCTTGATTTCTTGATATCCATCATTAATGCTGTGAAAAAATATTATTATAAAAGAAATTTTAATACTTACAACAATAAAATTTTGACATTCTAACTGAAAAGCTTAAGTTAGTGTCATCTCATAGTCACATGTTTCTACTTTTAGATAAAAAAGTATTGAAATGAAGTTGAAATATTTTGCTTTTTGCATGTTTACATCTTTCAACTCTTTCAATCAAAGAATATATAGAATAGTGAATGATATTCCATTAATTTTTTAAACAAAAACATGTAAAACAGTAACAAAATGATTACTTAAGAAGAAAAAAGTTTGCGTGTTATTTGTTCTCTTATCACGTGTCCAATTATTAAATTTGAGCTTAGTAAAAACTCAACTCTGACTATATATCTTAGTATGAAAATGAATCTAAATCTTTTTGAGAACTTGATGTCAATTGTTGTTTTTTATCTTTGTTTCACTCTTAATGGAATTTTTAGAACCAAAAGACTAGGCTGAATAGGTTTTGTTTTCATATTTATAAAAAAAATAATTTTAAAAATGTTTTCATATGTAACTTTCTTCGTAAAATCTGTTAAAATATTTTACATTCTTGGATACTTTGCTAATATATATATATAGATATATATATGTATTATATATATATATATTTTATTAAAAAATAGTTTCTGTAAATATTTATTTTTTAAAAAGTTAAATCCAAGTATGCCAATATTTTTTTTTCAAAAGTACGTGGGCTGCTGCTATGTGTAGATGATTACAGGTGAAGAAAACATTGCAATAATTAATCACAAAATATCTTTGAAAATAAAATTTGAATAAATTTTTTAAAATTTATACTCAACGAATTTGTCGAAAAAGCGAACATAAAATCATAAATCTATAAATTTACATTTAACACATTGATTTTAATGGAAAGTTAAATAGCATTCCGTACTGATTATGTGGAATATTTGCTGTCTGTTATAGTTTACATGAAATTGATTCAATAATATACTCCTTAAGTATAAGATTTATGCAAATATAACCGCACACCCATCCACCCACATCTTTTATACAAAATATTATACTCAGCGTGAGAATTGTTTCGACAGCTGTTAATGTATTTGTTTTGAATTCGAAACAACATCAACAGAAAGTTTGCGTCTACTTGATTTTCAATTTACATTCAATTCTCATCCATTACCAGTTCTTCATGTTTTGATTTTCTCCCTCGTTCTTCTTTTTATTGTTTGTTTGTTTGTTTCTATTTACATGTATTGTTTAAAAGAATATTTAAAAAGAGACGAGAATAAGTTTGTTTCTTTATATTTTCTAAAAAAGTTTCTGCTTAAATATAATTTAATTTGACTCAAATTTGAAACGTATGTATTGTTTGGAATTTTCACAGTGTTTAAGATTGATTTTTGATGACAAAAAAATACAAAAAATTATTTTAAATTCACGCACATTAAAAATTCAAGATAAAAAACAAAAGCTTAACTAAATGTTAGAAAACAAAATTATAATTTACTCTTACATCATACAAACTGTATGGTCCGAATAGCACTTGGGGTAGAGGATATATTAAGTTGGTGCGGATGTATGTGATAGTCAGAAGGGAGCTTAAGATATGTTCACCTCTTAGTATACCGACCGATTTCAAATCATTTTTTGAATCGACTTAAGATTGTCTGTCTATCCATGTAATCCACTCTTCGACCTATAAACTGCAATTTTTAGTAGTTATGACAGTAATTTATGTCATTCGAATTGTTTCTTTTGTATCAAAAATGTTAAAAGTATCCTTATATTTTTCTTATGAACATTATTGTAAAAATCATACAAAAAAGGAAACAAGGCTATGCAAAGCACAGTGTAAAACAGTGTATGTAAAGTGCTCGTTAAGTGCTCGCTGCCATCTATGTCTCACAGTTTATCGGAAATTGCGCCGTATGTTAATCAAAATGTATCGGTTTTGTAAATTCTTCGTTTGCCCAATGCAATAATCTTTTTCTCCAATGTCTTTTGAAGGACAATCCTTTACTTAAGTTCTGTTGACACTTTCAGATCTACGATAATTATTCTAGTTATCTTTCTTCGTTTACCTTGATCATTATTGGGATCAATCGCTATTACTATTACAAGATATTTTCATTTAAACAGTATATTTCTATAGAAGTGTTAGAGAAGTTTGCAGATCTCGGATGATCAATTCGGGTACCTTCTTTGTTTCTATCCTAATCTGGCCGCAAAGTAATTCAGATTCGTGAGCATTCTGATCGTTACAGTCATATGATTAACAATTTTTTTTTGTCATATGGTTTAAAGAGAACAATACCTTAAGTAATATAACATGCTCATTTTGGCATTGCAGTGCGAGAATATTCCCGAACATGTAATTTCATGGTTTGTTGATGTGAATTGGCCACAAACATCGCGCGTTCTCTCACCGCAGGCCTTTTTTTGTGGAATTACGTAAACAGTCGAATTTATGCGACCAATCCTTAAAATCTTGACGCTTTGAAAAAAGAACATCTCTTAAGTTATGGGTTTGCTACGTGCAGAGAGGTCATTGAAAATTACATCAAAAGAATCCACTCGTGTAAGATGTCCCGTGTACGATAATTGAATGATGTTGTATTCCACAAATAATGGCCAGAACCAAACAATATTCTCAATCCCAAGTGCGTCTTATTTACGCTTACTATAAAACTACAAAATAAAAGATTCTACATTTTCCCGTACATTATACATTCTGACTTCTTCGTTATATTTCGTTTTTCCGCTGGAAGAAATGTATATTTCCGTTACTTTATTTTATTTTAACTGAAAGGTTCTTATTGTCACCGTTATTAAAAGCTGTCATTATTTTATTTACAGCTTAAAGTCTAGCGTTAATTATTATAAATATAATTATCTTTTCACTGCGTCTAGGTTAATAGTCCTATGATTCTTTATAATTTTGCGGGTACGGATTGAATTGTTTTATTATGAGGACAAAGATCAAGAGAGAGAATAAGACTCTTTTCGGAACTTCATTACATGTTAATATACGTGTTGTTGTGATTACTTTAATAGATGATGTATTCATTTTTTTTCTGAGACTCTCTCTCTCTCTCTCCCTCTCTCTCTCTCTCTCTCTCGCTCTCTCTGTCTCTATCTCTCTCTCTCTCTCTCCATACAATTATTCATTACGCACTTTTTTTTTCAATATGCCCAATCATAAGAGATGATTGATAGTAACTCATATTTCGAAAAACGTACAGAAACTCACATGTTGATCAAGGGAGGGATAGATCTCTATAATTGAAAGTTTATATTGTTTTAATAAAATGTAAAATTTAAAAAAAAAATTTTTTTTTTACTCTGCTTTCATATATTAATCAGAAGAGCAGCTTGTTGCTTAAAAATAACTTAAGAATTTAGTTAATCCGTTACAAGTTTTAAGCTAATTTTTAACTAATCGCTCCTTATTTGGTAGTATTAAGTGATAAATTTATAAATGATATAAACATATACCTCATTACATGAATAGCGTGTGTGCATCTAATATATAGTTGTCATGCATTCTCACCGATAATATATTTAATTCTAGTATCTACTTAACACAGTAAGTATACTTCTCGTAAATCGATATATGTGATATGTGATGGTAGAAGCTGCAGAATAGAGAATAAGAAACATGTATATTTACAACTATTATATTATTTATATATATTTACGAATATAAAAGTCCTACCTTGAAATTTTCATATTTTATTTAAAAGCAAATGTCAATAAAATATCTCTCATTCCCAACTGGAAGAATAGAATGAATAGAAATTGAAAACATTGAAGCATGTAACGCATACATATATATGTAATCAGTGAACTGACAGTTGTAAAACAACTGACAACCATTGTAAATAATTTCTACGATAGACGCAAAGCAGACATATAGACAAACAAACAGATCAATATATATATACACATGCTATTTGTATACATACATAGATATAGATATGTGTATACGTACACGAACATCAGAACATTTATTTTTAAATCATAAAAATGAATGTTTAGATATAAAGACAACAAAAATACAAAAAAAAAAAAAACAAGTGCTACATGCTTAACATTGAATCGGTGGCAGAGTAAAACATATACGTGATATTTGATGAAGCGGCAAACTTGCAAAAAAATGGAAAAAAAGCAAAATCATTAACATTATACATAAGGCGTTAATGTAAAATAAGCCAATACTCGTACTGTGCTTTAGTGAATGACAGATTTTATTGTTGTTATTGTTATTGAGGAGCAAGCAGGGGACATATGTTAAAATTAGATGATGCACTGTCAGCGAACAGTCCACTTTTTCTTTCTTTCTTTATTTTTTCTTCTTCCAATTGGCTTTTCGCCAAAAGCAAAAGTAAGTTCGACATTGGCAACCAATTGTAAAACATCGAATACAACAACAAATATGTTTACTTATATACAAAAATATAAGTGCGAACAGTAAAAAGGAAAAGGTGTTGTTGATGTGAATGTTTGTTTTTTCTTTTTTTGTTTTCCTCTCGTACTGATTTTTGTAAACAAGAAAGGAAGCAATTATTTGTCGGAAACATGTGCGAATGCAACAAAGCAAGAAGTTTTAAACAACACCTAAGGTCCAAAAAAAAAAAAAAAAAAAATTTAAAAAAAAAGTAAAAAAGAAGGCTTTAATTAATTACATATTAATTTTGCAATTACTTTACTTGAGATTTGAACACACGCCACAGTATATATTTACAGAGATTCGTACTGCAATAGAAAAACTTCATTTTAAATTCTGCAGCTAAATTATTAGATTTAATAAATTGATACTGAATGGTAAACTTAGGATATATGCATATGGGAGAATGAAATCCCAACGTTGGCGTTGACTTTATTAAGTCGTACTAAATAAGTCTTGTGGAAGGTGACAGTTCATTTACTGTATAGTGCATATCTTGTCCCCACACGATTACTATTTACTTTGTTCTCTGTATAGCTCTCTGTACATTTTTCCAAAAAAAAAAAACAAAAAACAAAAAATTTTTTGGGTTGAATTGGACACTTTGAATTTTTTAGAATATGTGGAAAAAAATTCTTTACTTAGAAAAGATTTCTTGTTTGAAATTTCGGCTTTTTCCTCAAGCCTTTCGAGAAGAGGGCCAAAAGAATTTCTCTGTTGGAAAGTGCTAGTCTAATGTCTTAGCTGTTAATTTTTAATTTTTTTAATATACTTAAAGACCACTTCAGAAAGTATTTATCTTCGTTTTAAAAATGTTTCCAAATAAAAGTACTGTAGTGTAGATTCAATGAGACGACCGTTGAATACTTATGAAGCTGAGAGCGATTTCAAAGCTTTCAATGCTTCTGCCAAGATATTAAAAGTTTCGAATAATGTTTTTGAACTTGGTTATGAGTTTGGCTGTAGAAATATACATTTTTTTTCATTTTTATTCCTTGTTATTTCTATTCACTTAAAGTGCAAAACGCGCGATTTTGTCTTCAACATATTCAGCAAAAGAGCATATAAAGGTCGAGGAAAAAGAATGAGAAGAAATATTTGATCATAGAAGATCAGTTTTTTACTGCTGAGAGAGCAGACTAAAGGCGAAAAATAATAGAAAATTTATATAACGACCATGCAAATTCAAAATTGCAAAACTTCAAAAGCAAAAGCTCGAAACTTAACTTTTGAAAATGGCACAGACCATAAATCCAAGAGTTTTCAATTTTTTTTCATTTCATTTTTCATTTGAGTTTGTCATAATGTCTGAAAAATAATATTTTCTAATGAATCATGTACGATATTTATTATAAGTTAATCCAAACGTTGTTTATATCCGCCACCGAAGGTGAAGGGCATATTTCATTTAGTTTGTAACTACCAAAACACAACTTCGGAGACTCCACAAAGTTTATACATTCTTGATTAGCATCAAATGTAGAATCGATTTAAGCATGTCCGTCTATCCGTCTGTGCAATCTCTGTGAAGATACCGGCTTCAAATTTGGCAAAAACATTGGAAGTTCTTTCATTGCCACGCCCACCTACCACAATTTAGTTTTTCTCGTTTTTTCTAAGGGTAAGGGTGATGGGTATAAAAGATTCGGCACAACCGAATGTAACTTTCTTAGTTGTTTAGTAATAAAAAAGTGCTTTTTTTTCGAAAATTGAAATTTTTAGTTTAAATTTTGGAAAATCCCACAAGATAAATATTTCTAAAAAATCCTATAGTATTCAAGTGATATAGGAATGTAGAAAAAAGTTTTTTTTTTATTCAAATTTAAAGCATTCTTTCTTTGCCGCAGAACCTCTTCATCTAAAGATGTCTCCACAGAATGGCTACAATACTGCCATTTTTGATTAGTTTTCTAAATTAACATTTTTTTTGTTTTAATATTTAAATTTACGCCTAACAACTTCCTTAAATATTATTGTTCCACTATCTTTCCTTCCTTTCTAAACAAAAACAAACCTGTCAAAACTACGTCAAAACTCGAGGCTGTTATAGTGGTGTTACCCCTTAATGATGCAAAGCTAAGTTTAAAGGAGCCCGATAGAAACCACAGAAATCTCTGAAGTTCTACAACCATGACATAATGGTTTTATCGAAATACGGCCCAAGTTTATCGATCAAAATGATACATATTTCGTTTACAAAAATTTCACTTAAGATATAAGAACATTTTCTATGAATTTTGCTAACAAGAATTCACGCGCGCGCTAGTTTTCTCTTTGATCCATTATTTACTTATTGGTTATTTCGTCATAAATAGAATTTTATTTTAGATAGCGTTTTACGTTTTCCTAATGACATAATTTACTCAAAAGACAAACTTGCCTCTTAGGTATATATGTACTTAAGTTTTAAAGGTAATAATTTTTACTTTTTATATATAAAAGAATAAAAAATACAAAGAATGTAATAATATTCGTATAAGCAAGGCAGTAACGTAACGTGAACACACTTTATATAGAGGCAAATTATAATGGCAATGACCTTTGGTGAGAATAGAAGAGAAGCAGAGCTTTCGGTGTTTACGTTTCGCAAGATATTGTAAATATAAAGTATAAAGTACACCACGTATATTAGTAAATATTAATATTATTAAAAAAAAAAAAAAAAAAAGAATATTATGTAACCTAAAATTCATATCTTTTATGTCTTATTTTTCAGAACAACATCCATTGTTGGTTACTGTTGATAACCTACGCCAAGACATAGCGACTTGTAGTAGCATTATTAATAATACAGATAGTGGTAGTGGTAACAATGTTATCGCAACTGCCATCAGCAATATTAACAATAGCAACTACAACAATAGCAGTCAAGGTAATAACAATATAACAACCAGCGTAAGCAACATCATCGTAAATTCACTAACATCCGATCGTAACGATAATAACAGTTTGGTAACAACGCCTCCGTATACCGAACCGCTGTCATCAACAGTTATTTGCATACAAAACGGTAACAATCATCACGAAAATTATACAACGCAACATATAACGCCAGCAACAACATCGTGCTTGGTACGTTTTCGTCAGAGTTGTATAAAATGTAAGTTATGTTCTCGCAGATTTTATAATTTAAACATAAATTTTCGTTTTAAATGTATGCAATATTACGATGCACGATATACGATGTATACGATGTTTATATAGCCTTTGAATGCAACTGACTGAATCACTGAATCACTGAATTCCAGTGACGGAGTAATGAACATAAAAATGTTGTATATTTTATTATAGTTTTTCATTTTTATATATTATTTACACTGTTCTTGTTTTTACAGTTTTCAGCAAAATTATGGGCAGTAACAATCCAAGCGAAGCAGATCGTTATGATTATTATGATTGTAAGTACATGTCGTTAAATGTTGGGTAATTCATAAATTTGTTACATTGTGTCCACTATTCAATGTATTATACATCTAGTAGTTATCCAGTAATTTTGTGTGCAGTAATATTTAAAATGCGATTCCCATTAAAGAGATGTGCTTCAGTATTAAGTTTATTTTTTAAATCATTAAAAATTTTATGATTTCCAACTAAACAGATTGAAAACAAAATCTTATTAATCGGATAATCAGCGTTTACTAAGAAAAAAAAAATTATATTTATTGCATTACTTATACAAAGGAAAAGAAAAATAAAAAGAAAACAGAGCTTTTTTTTTTCTAGAAAAATCCATTCATTTTTTTAGTTACGTACAACAAATATTAGGAGAGTGAACTAATTAAAAAAAGTTTTTCTTTTTTTATGGTTAGAAATTTATTATTAAAATATTGCCCATCACTCGGTACTGCATTTCCCTTTTTTCTTGTCAGATCGAAAAAAAATGACTGCTCTCAAGAATGCCATTACTGCTCAGATAGACCATAAAGCATCGATTGAAATCAATTCAAAGAAGCTATATGTGATGAATACGATAGTTGAGCTAAAAGTTGTCTTTCTATCCGCGATACATAAAAGTAGAGAGTATAGAAAACATATTACTCTTTCCTTTGAACATAATCCGGAGTTTCTAACTTTCATGATCAGCTTAATTGAATTCGCTGCTACTTTTAGAGCTTCACAGTAACAATCTAGTTACGGTGCAATAATTGAGAGAATACAATAAACAATTGATCACTCTAAATATATAGCACAGATTTCCGTTT
Source organism: Glossina brevipalpis (assembly GCA_000671755.1). Lineage (NCBI taxonomy): Eukaryota > Metazoa > Arthropoda > Insecta > Diptera > Glossinidae > Glossina > Glossina brevipalpis. The sequence goes on along the minus strand of KK351048.1, from coordinate 1,483,635 downwards.
TCATCTTAGCCCTCAATATTATTAGTTCACTTGGGTTGCTACATCAGTTTTGAGGCGTAAAATCTTTGGTTTTCTTTATCAGTCACAATAAGACATTAGACGAAAATCTTCCATTTTTGTTTTTGGAGATCATTTTTATAACCAAAAAGGTGACCTTTTAATAGCGGCCGCAAACTTCCTTGGCAAAAGCAATTACATATTAGGCGGGCGTAATTAAGTTGAAAATTTGTATCGAAATGTAAAAAATGGGTTTATACAAAGTACCATTCCTTACTAACTATACATTTTTACGATGTATGTGAAAGAATTTCCAATGTTTCTGCCGAATTTGACGGCCGATATCTTCATTTTTGCGGCCAGGAGAATGTTTACCACAGACAATACACAGACGTACAGACGGACATGCTTAAATCGATTCTAAATTTGATGCTGATTAAGAATATATACACTTTGTGGGGTCTCTGAAGTTTCACTTTAGGCATAACAAAATAAATGACAAAATGAATATAACCCTTCATCTCCCATGGTAGGTATAAAAAGCAAACTATTGTAAATCAATTAATAAATTAAAAGTACCTTAACATTAATGATAACATAGAGAGGACGTATACCGTTAGCTTTTTTATTTCCTTTATGGTATCCAAATATAGCTATCAAAAATATCTTATAGTACACACACACACACAAATATTATTAATTATTATACCATTCGGAATAGATATGTTCGCCCATCCCTCGTTTGTTGGATCGCTCACAGTTGTAAAAACGGAAATAGAAGATTAAAACGTGGCATATATAATTTTAGTTGATATGCTGACAAACGTATGTACAATTGTTGAAAAATCGAACAAAAAAAAAAAGAATATTTATACAAGACATTGTGTGTGATGTAAGTTTTAATACAAAATTGTAATAAATATATCTGAACATTGGGCTCTTATCGTTATTTGCATTATTATATACAATTATTAAGCATTAACTTAACATGGATGCAAAACATATATATATATATATATATATATATATATACATGAGTGAGTCTAATGATAAAAAATATATATACGAATAAAAGCAGCCATAAAAGTAACATTAAAGTAAACGCAAATTATTATCATCAGCAACAGCTGTTTGCCAGCCATCAATAATGATGATATGGCTCCAAAGTTGCTATTAAAGATTTTCAATGATAGCAACAATGGCTGCCAAAGGGAAGCTAACAGTTAGTTAAATTTCCAACTGTTTGCAAAATTATTAAAAACCGTAGACAAAATTTAGCGCACAAGCAACAGGTAGGCATATATTCGCAAGACAAATATATAAACAACAACAATGAAGTACTCGTTGCGACAAAGGGATTTTTTTTTCAAATTTCACTTTCAATCGGTTCTTTATAGATACATGAATATGAGAGAAATGGTTGGTCAAAAAAAAAAGCTTTTAAATGGGAATTTTTTAAAAAGGAACAAATCTCTGTGCGTGTTGAGTGTAATGTTCACGAGAGAGTTACAATTTTCGTTCGTGAAAGAGAGTAGAAAGTTTTATTTAAACAAACAAGAGAATAGAAAATTAATTTAATACGAATCCCTAGTATAGCTGTGTTGCATGATAGAAATTTTATGTTTAATTATCGATATATTTCTTTCTTTACACACAACCGAATATTACGAAAACATTCAAATGGAAGAAACTAAATTTCTGTTTAAGATATAATTTTTATATACAATTGCCAGAAGTAATACACAGCCTACCTGGGAGAGAAACATATTGATTTTGATAGATTGTCTAGTATCTTATGGATGCTCGATACCGAAAGATGGATTGAGTATAAGAAAGATTAACTGAATTAATAAGTTTCGCTCATTTTTTCGTAGTCACGGCAATATTTGTCATTTTTGAAATTCTTAACGTCTAATAAAGCTTGAAGAAAATTCAACAGAGAATGTTATTTTCCAAAACATGATCTTTTTTTTTTTTAATAAAAGAGAGTAAGTAAGAGTTTCTATCTAAGTTTTTGATTGATCAATCAGCAAGTGCTGCTATAAGAACTTAGTCTTCTACATAAATCCAGGAAAGATTAATATTCAAATTTAATCTTTTACAAAAGTAGGAATTAATTTTTATTTTAGCGTTTTCTTAACGTTGTACGAAATATAAGACATGATAAGCTTCATCGCACGAATTTATTAATGTTATTGAGTTTATCGCTTACTTGCATTAATCTTAACGACTCGTCTTACTGTGCATATGATTTCCTCGTTGGGACAGATAAAGAACGTAAACGTCGTCGATATAAATCAAGTTTTGTATTTAAGTTCGCGTAGGAAAGTAGAGAAAATGAGTCACGGAGAATCTGCTGAAAGTCTAAGCTCGCACAATATCACTTTTGTATGTATGAAACTTTGCACTGTTTGAGTATTTGCCTTCCATTGAATCTTTTCTTATTTGTTTGCTTGAGAATGCGCGATTATTCTTATTGTATCACCGGATAAATTAATTCATTTATCCGTTCATTGTGAAGCAGGATTAGAACATTAGCACATTAGTTAACTAACTATTCAGTATCAACGTCCCTTTCGTATATAATACACATACAATGAATTTTAGTATAAATGCGATAAGTGTGCTATCGAAGTATTTTAGATTAAAAAAGCGCATTTAAAAATATTCGATGAAATTAGTTTATAAATCAATTAATGATATATTTTATTAGTAACAAAGAAAAATAAAAACTCATTAGTGTGTAATGTTTAACAAGAGAGCTTAAGCGTCGGTAACAGCATAAAAATTCTTCAAAAACCATTCTTTACTGTTATTGATATGAAGAAATTGAACTTAAGTCAATAGCTTTGTGAAAGATTATACATAAAAATTTATCTTTACATTTATAGAAATTGATATAAGAGATCCATTAACGAGAACATTTGCTACGCTGCTGTAAGCTATCAAAGCGAAGCACCTGTGTATTTCTGAAATAACTCTAAGTGAAAATTTACTGTTGTCGGTATTTATTCCCTTTAACTGCAATTTAGATGTACATTAAGCGAATCTCTATATGAGTATATAAACTTTTAAATAAAGAAATGCTTCAAATTAGATTCTCTGTACTTATTTCTTTTTAATTAATACATACACATGCATATATGAATAAATGGCTATCTTAAGAAATTCTCTGTTATGCTAGATTTTTTTATATCGTTATAGAAAAAATTGTATGTAAGTGCTTTTATGTTGTACTCAAATGTTACTCTTTTAATTTTCTCTTGTTCTCTTTACTAACGGTTTATTTGTCCAAACGTTTTTATTTAGTTTAAAACAAATAAGAAGGTTTGCGTCGTTTATTAAGTACTCAACGCCTTAAAAAAAATAACTTTATGTTAAAAAGCCTAAATGTAGTTAAGATGGAAAAATTAATTTTACTTATAAAACTATTATACTTCGAAAGCTTATTGGGAATTCATTTTTTCTTTGTTTTTCATTATCAAGAATATTATTTTATAAATTTTAAGCCTAAAACCAGTGAGATTTTAATTTCTATGTTCTAGAATTTGCTTACCATGCTTTTATGAAGCTATTAATTTTTCGCACTTCAACTATATATAGTCTGCAGCGAGAATAGTCCTTGATCCGCCAAATTTAGTTAGTTAAGTTAAAAAAAAAAAAGACGAAGACTGAGATAATTGTAATCTAATTAAATACATAAAGAGCAAGGGGAGAGACGACTTAATTTAAAAAATGGTATGAGAATTTTATATATAGAAAAATTATTTTCAACTAAAGTTTATTATATAAAAATTATATTTGACAATGTAATTATTTGTATTAACAAAAAGCAGCGAAGGAAATAAGTTTAACATTTAATATTAAGGACTAAAAAAGTGAATCGTCACTAATTAGGAAAGGGGATAAATTTACAAAGAGAACGTAAGCAAATTGATATATAGAAAATAAAAGTTAATATATAACTGGAAGTAGACTTATATTTCATTATATTAGAAAGGAATCGCTGCGAATACCTAAGGGACTTATATATAAAGTGCTTAAAAGTATTTAAAAATACATTAAAAGTAAGTCTGAAATAGGCGAATAATTTGTTGCAAAAAAAAAAGGCTGAAAGACAATTTATAGGCGGAATATTATAAGTACGAAACTATTAAGTAACTAAGCATATCCATTTCATTTTCAAGTGGTAGCTAATATAAAAGAAAAATTGAAAAAATATCCCCAGAAATTTATCAGACACCTGCTAAAGTCTCATACGAAAGCTATTTTCTGGTATAAAATAATACAAACAATATACACACGTTCATAATGCAGCAAAATGCCAACGACGACACCAGTACAATTTAGACGAACATTAGAAAATTTCCCAACAGTTTTCGTGTAGCTTTTCCGACGTTATGACGTGGTTACGGTTAAAGAAAATTCTTTCTTGTAAAATATTGTCAATAAAATAAATATTTTTATTTTTAAGAAAATTAAATTAAACAAATTCCTTAATCCTCTAGAAAAGTGTTGAAATTAAGCAAAATGAAAAATAATAAATTTAATAATAATAATAAAATATATGTATATACATATATACATATATTCACAAATAAATAAAAATCTTAAAAAATTCTATTAAAACATATATACACGTATATAATACATATATATATATATATTTATATAAATAAATAATATAATATAATATATAAATAAATATATATATATATATATATAAATATATATATATATATATAAATATATATATGTAAATATACATATATATGTATAAGCAATTAAAAATATATTGCCAGTGTTTTAATCAACAAACTATTGTTAAAAAGAAGTTTGTTATTTTCAAAATTTTATTACAGTGAAGAAACCAAACCGAACCCTGCTAGGTCTGTGCGTCAAGTATTTTTGTATTTTTTTTTTTTTTTTTTTTTTTTAATTAAAATGAAAATAACACACATATGTATATACGTAAGACCCATTATCATTATACACAAACAGTGCGTTTGATAGCTAAATGTGGTATAATCAAAAGGAAAAACAAAAACAAAAAAGACAAAAAAATATGAAAAAAAAAAAAAATTTAATCTTTCGGGATTTGAATTCACGCCTTTTTTTCATTAAAACAGCAATCCTTTGAGACCTTATGCGGCATTTAGTTGTAATCCTTGTGCAAAATAAAAAAAAATGGGAAATTTCTCACATCATTCTGGCTTTGTTTATGGGAATTGTGAATGCTTATGTTTGCGTTAATATGTATGTGTGCAAGTGTTTGTAAATTTCGTAGGAAAAATTTATTTCATATTTATTTTATATTTACCCCTCCTCGCTCTTAAGGTTGTTAATATTTAATTACACTGTGTGTGTGTGCCTGTGTTTGTGTGTGTGTGTGGCTCTGTGTGGATCAAATGCGGTACAAAAATGAGTTTAAAATTATTGACATATTTACAGGTGCACCTTAGAGCTTATGCATGCCTGTATTTAGTACGTAATATACATACGGTACTAAGAAGAAAAGAAAAAAAACATAAATCATTGAAAAAAGGGTAAGGTTTTGTTTGATTGATTGTAAGGATTAAAAAAATGTAAATATTTTGGGTTTTTTTTTTTTTAAGTATACACACATAAAAATTAATTATGTTTTCCTACAGTAAAAGTAAGTTCATCTCAAGCATTTTCCTAAAAGGTAATGAATGAATGCTTGGTATTACTTGTTTATAGAAGCTTTATAATCCCCTTAGGGCTTGAAAAATAAAGTAAACGTTAAAGAAAAAAAACGAAATTTATCCAAATGATTATAAAAATATTTTTACAACATAATATATTGTAAACATATGTTCAAGTTATTGAGGATCCTTTGTAAGGTGACCTTAACCTATACGTATATATATATGTATATATATCTATATGTCTATAAATACATATACATATAAGAAAAGTATATTAAAGAATAAAATTATAAACGGTTTGGGATGAATATTTTGAAACCTTTTGATGGTTAAAAACAGTTATCTTTACATTTCCCTCATGTTGACGGCAAGGGTTTGATGTCTATTAAATTTTATCATCTTGCCTTCGCATAAATTGATAAATGTATCAAGTTGTTTTAAAACAATTTGGGAGTCATATTCGTTTCGTATTCGTAAAATACTTCCTCCCTTCTTTTCTTCAAGTGTCAGTCTCTGTAATTTAGTGGTCACCATTATTTTGGCATTTTTGTTTTTTTTTTGTTTTTCTTAATAAGCTCTTTTGAACACTTGCACCAAATTTGAAACCAATCTCTTTTTGTGTGGTTTGCAAATCACTGATGGATCATATTTATGAGTTGTTGCTTTTCAATTTTGCAACTATTTGAATCATTTTTGTGGGTGAAGTATGCGCATTTTCATTTCATATTTAAAGACCATCAATGGTTAGAATTTTAGCCGTGAGTGATGATAACGATGAACTAGCGGACATTGTTAAATTAATCCTCCATTTTACGTTGAATAAAATCATATTTTCGAACGAAGTAGGAACAAATAATAGAAACAACTTAACCATAATTAAAGTTCAAATGTCCTGGTGTAGATGACCTTATGATTATATGCAGAATATCGTAAATGATTTTGTAAGAGAAATTCTTATATCAGCTGAATTCTAGATAAAGGCCGATGAAAATCCTTATGTGTATATCATAATTAAGTTCAAGTGTGGAATAGCGTGAAGTTGACAAATTATTTCCATCATTTTTTATAAAAATCTAATACATGCTAGAAAAAGGTCTCAATTTGTCTTTCATCCAAAATAGCCACTGAGCAGTAAATGATAAATTGTTTTAATATAATTTGCAAATAAAATTTTTACAATAATTGATGATTAAGTTAATTAATTTTACAGAGACTTTTGAGTAATCAATTATCGTTTTAAGAAAAATTTGTTGTCATTTTGTCCCATTTTATGTTTATCAAAATGATGGTTGAGGAAATAAATAAATCTTTTCCCCGCAAACGTCTTGTCAAATATATCCACTTAAACGACTTGTTTCAAAATTTTCGAATAGTTTTGAAATTTAATTTATCTACACTTTAACGAAAATTTTGATAAATATATTGGACCTGCAACTGACGAATCGAGTCGATATCGAATCTGACGTTAATTAAAAATAAATTTTTTTAAAATTTCAAATATTTTTATACATAACAAGTAATATAACGAAATCAGTGATTGTACCTCTATCGTCTTATCCTAAACATATTTTTTTTCTATTACTTCTCTAAAAAAAGAACAAAGCTTAAAAAAGGAAAAAGATTGATTGATGAACTAACAAAGAAAGTAAATTATTTTTGAGAAAGCGACAAACGTAGCCATTTTGTTAACATTAAAAAAAAAAGACAAGAAAAATATTAAAGTTATCCCTTAAGGAGATAACTGTCATATATCAAAAAAAAAAAAAAAATAAATAAAATGTTTTAGAAAATTTTCTTTAAATAGATACAAAGGCAGCCTTTAACAAAAATGATAAAAGACACAAGAAATAGGAACCCATAGTCAGTTTAAAGACCTTCACTTTTTGAAGTATTTTTTTTTCTTTTTTCAATTTTCATATCTCTTTTCAAACATTTTTAATTCTATTTAGTTTAAGAAGATAATTTTTGAGGACAAGTATTGAGATATTGAACTAATTCTCTTAATACTTAAAGATAGATTTCAAATAATTATCGCTTAGAATTCAAAGCATTGTCCATTTACTTTTAATTCTTACGAGTTTCTGTAATTTGGTTCCTTAAACAATAACAAACTCTAAGACCTTAAAATGACAAATTTTTTTATGGAAACTTCATCTTAACAAAATATTTTGTAATAAATTCAAAGTTTGGGTTAAATTTTTTTTTGTTATCTATCCGCTAAATTCACAGAGCTTTTAAATATTATTAAATATTTTCTTAAAATTCAATTCTTCATGAGAGAAAACTAATTAATTAATTAATTTTGTTAACACAAGTTGTTTGCGTGCGTGATATAAGAAAAAGAGCACACAATTATTAATTGGAAAATACTTTTCAAATTTTTTTTTTATTATTTCATTACTTTAATAGACTAACTAACAGTCGTGACAATCATCATTTATATTGATTTAATTTTTTCAACTGTAGGTATATAATTAAATCTCTTCCTTCCTTGTTGAAAATATTGTTTCTGTTCTGATTTATTTCTTGTCCGAAAATATGATTTACATGTATAATTGAAATATTTAGTAAAATAAAAATTAAAACGAAATCAATTAACTTAAAATGGACTAAAGCTACATTATATCGCAGCTGTTTTGTAGCAAGGCTGGCATCAGATATGGTATCAGAAATAGCACCACAAGCTTATTAACAGCGAACTGCTACTTTTCAAGTTCAAGCGTTTAAGAACTTTTTTTTTTTTTGTATGCACTATTATACCGGTTTAGGCGTGATTTACTTTGATCAGAAATTTCTCTCATTAGAATTCAATACATTTTCGTTCGTAAGGAATCCTATTTTATAGAAAAGATTTGTGTTTACATTACAGCATTTATTTATAATATATAGAAATAGCAAATAAGAAAAATATAATATGATCAGCGTAGCTTTTATTTTTCTTCTTTTAGCAGCTTTCAAAAAGTAGCAGCAAAGTACTAGAATTTTTGCCTTTTCAAAAGGTCTGAACGAGATTTTAGTTCCAATTTTTCTTCTAATGTGATACTACTTTTATTTTGTAGCCGGATTACATTTATGCTAACATTCAAATTTTGTACGGTACTCGTAAATGTTTTTTTAAAAGAAAAGTCCTACATATTTGCAAATCCGATGTGACTCCATCGATTAAGAGCGTATGAGCAAACTTTCCGATTTATATTTCAATTTTTGACGACCGTAAGCTTTTGTACAATATTCGACCAATAGACAGACAGAAATTTATACAAATAGATCAATAAAATATTAGTTAAATCTCTTCAAAAGTTTACGAACTAATTAAGAATACATGTATACATTTATGGTTGCTATATAAATGAAAAAATTAATTATATTCTTCCTTCAATAAAAATATTGATTTTGCTTTTTTTAGCTCTGATTTTTTTTCTTTTTATAATAATTTCTTTCAAAACATTTGAGATATATTGATACGAATTATATAAAATTATAAAATTGTATAAAAATTACTTATGTTACTCTCCTATATATACTGATTTATAGTCAATTATAATATTTATAGCTTAAAGTAATAAAGGAAAATATTTAAGGCTATTGGGCGTTTTCTCAAAAACTCATTTCCATATAAGCTGTTCGGCTTCAGTGTGCTATTTACGCTTAATGAATCCCACATACATTAAGAGAAATGACATCATTTTAAATGGCGGATGTGAATATAGTTTAATGTATATATAAAAGTTTATTTAAATAATTGTACAGATATAATAAAAGGAGAAGTGCAGTTTTCATTAATTTAAATTAAAAACCAACAATGTTTGTTTTTTTACCACAAAATATTGAACTGATTTTGGTGAAAACTTATAAATTTGACTACAAAATAAAAAAGGATGCGACTAAAAACATATTTAAGATAAATATTCAGTACACTCAGGAAGTAAACTTTATTCAATTATGTGTATGGTTATAAGGTCCGGAATTTTCATAAATCATAAATCCACTTAATAAGTGAAAGTATTTTGACTTTTGAGTCTCTACGATAAGTTTGGCTTGCTTTGATCTTTGATCTGGTGTTTTAAAATTCTCACTATTATTTATATCGAGATAGTAAGAAATACGCTAAGCGAGTTTATTACTTAGTATAATTTTTTTTTTCTTCTTTTCAAAAACAGGGATCCATAGAATAGATCAATTCCCACTGAGGATCCATCTTCTATCATACGTTTTTCGTATACACAAATTCACAGGAATTGAGATAAAATAAATAGTTTTGCAAATAAACGTAACCCATCTACAAGCACTCTTACGATGTCTAGAAATGAAGTTATTATGTATATGTATACATATATATATATATATACATACAGATTCTCTTAATGGGAGGTATCATTCTAAATATTTCTTCCTTCACAAGCTGCGTGGCGGGTGGTGCCGTCCAGCTGAAAATAAATATCGTTAATTTCAGCGCAAAATAGTGAATTAATATCATTCTCTGCAATGATCAAATCAGCTGTAATTTCGAAAAATTAGGATACAATTATATACACAAGATCAAATATTTAGGTTCTTTCTCCAATATGAGATGCTTAGATAATTTTCCAGGTTTTCTTGATTAATGAAAAATTGAAAAAACGGTTTTTTCTTACATCATTAACTATCACTAACCCCTACTTCTCTCATCTTCTAAACAAAGTATGGAGACGCATTTTTTGAATATCGTCATAAAAATGGAAAGCACGTTCCTTCGAGTTCACCACGAAAAATAAAATTTCACACATTTAGTCTTTCTTTTATAAGCACGGAAACTCGAGATCTTTACATTTAGAAAATATAATTTGCTTTGCTCTATATATTAATATTACTGTCTGTTTGTTGTTAACTGATATTTGAACTAGACAAATAAAAACTTCAGATATTTATGTTCACTATACCTGCCGTTAGCGCTATCCATGTAAGCGAAAGTCAAAAATTTAGTTGTTCATCTATTAGCACTTATTTTAGTTGAAGAAGTTGTTCGACTAATTCTTTTCGATATTGCGGAACTCACATTGTAAAGTTTCACCTGTTCGCGTAACCAGTCAAATGAAAACACAAAAACCTTACTACTTAGATTAATTTCGTTTTGGAATTTTTTTAATGAATTATTTATTATTTCAATGCTTTATTTGCTACTTTGTATAGATTGAGGTATCAAAAAATCTTCTTTACTTTTTATTTGTCAAATGTCATGATAATAATATGGTGGATGTACATTGACACCTTAGAATTGGCGCGAAATTTAAAAAGAGTCTTCTCCGTTGTTAACGACTGTAATAAACGGTTTAAAACTCTACATTGTAACGATCGTTGGTTATTAACTAATAAAAAGCTTAGCAGTACGCCGTTGCGGAAGTAAGAATCCAAGATACACTTGAAAGAAAATATTATTTTTTCCCTTCTTAATTAAACTCTTATTATAATAGATAATATTTTTGCAACAAGGCGTAGAGTAACATAAATAAAATATAATACTGCAGATAAAAGTTCTAAGAGGTTAACAACGAACTATTGAGACATAAGAGTTTCCTGTACTGACAAATGTTGGTGGTGGAAACATAATTATTAGCATACATCATTTGCAATTATTTCACTATATATACTATATTTCAACATATATATAAAGTAACATATCCGAAACACAACTTATATAGTACTTGACTATGCCTAACAAACCTGAAAAGTAACTTACTTATCATAACATATCTCTTATGTTATTAGATTTAGACATTTAATGTAACCTATCGGAAAATTATTTTTTAATAATGTAAAGAGTAATCCTCTAAGTGATCGATTTATAATATTCGATATCCTTTTAATATGAAAACATTTCTCGGCATATATCTCATGAAAATTTAAGCAAAACCGCACCATGATATATAGAAAGAAAGAAAATCCAATATAACACGTCCTGTGGGTTTTTTGTGTGTGTGTTGTATTTTAATGTTAGTAAATATTTTTACATCGACATGGTAAGATAGCTTTCATTCTCATTTTTGTTTTTTTTTTATTTATTTATTTTTTTTTGCTCGTAACTGTTTTGGGTTTTATAATAAATATCTGCAATAAATTTCACTTTATTTTATAAAATTATGCCATCTAAAGAAGAAGCAAACAGGAAGTAAAAGTGAAGTCCTTACATTACTATTATTGTATTAAAGGAGATCTATCTTTTCTCTTCGTCTCTTACATATGGGTAGCAAATGGTATGACAAATTAACTGTACCTTCAACCTAAAACCGCGCAAGGTTATGATACATTTTAATGAATTTCAAAAGGAATGACAAATTGAGCTTAACTTTTATAGCATTTTCAAGCATTTTCAACATTTTGTACTTTACTTGCAAAATAAAATTAAAATTTCTATTTAAAAAAAAAAATGAATAAATTTTTCTTTGTATTACACAAAAGAGTACTCTTAAAAAGCTCTTAAAGAATTTTGAACTTAAAAAATGAAATTTATGTTTGTATATATATATATATATATATATATATATATACATATTTATATATTATATTAATATATATATATTATTATAACAAGATATATATATATATATATATATATCGGTGTGTGTATGTGCACATTTGGTGGTACATGGCTGTCTGTTACTTATTCGTTTATTTCAAATTAATTTAGTTTCATTTCCTTGACAATTTTAAAACATTTGCTTTACTATAAGTTGAAAATATACATTATAAGAATTAATTCATTAAGTTTGAAAAAATATTTTTTTTTTGTTTTGTGAAAAAAATTTGTTTTTGTTTAAAACAGAGACCAGATAATAGATTGAATAGATTGTATAAACAAATATATAAAAATATTTGCAGTTTACATGAGTTTGTGGTTGCATTCAATTTATATATAAATCCTAATTCTTTTATTTTGACCAGTAGTTGGTTCATATGCACCATATATATCTATAATATATGTACACGCATACACAAACACTCTCATATATATATATATATATATAACTTTTAAATACATATTTACATACAAACATGAGCTTTTATATACAAGCATTCATGTGCTATTATCTCGAATGTTTTATAGTAAACAAAAATTTCTAAAATATACTAAAAAGCATTTTGCTTAGACAATAAATCAAATTAATGAAAAAACAAGAAAAAATAATGTACAGCTTAGGTTGAATCATATGATACCTACTAAGATCAAATATGACGGTAAAATATTATTTAATTTTTTTTTTTTTTTTTTTTGCAGAGTTATTTTAACTTTGGGCCCATTAATTTAGACGATTTTCTACGTTAAGTTTGCAAAAAAGAGACAGACAGACAGAGAGAGACAGAGAGAGAGAGATAGAGAGAGAGAGAGAGAGAGAGAGAGAAAGAGGGAAAGAGGGAGAGAGAGAAAGAAAAAGAGAGAAAGAGAGAGATATCCATAGCCCAACTTCGTATACAAACCGAATCACAAAATTCATAAGCACGAATATGAGGTAATAGCTTCAAACTGCGAGAATTGAAGTCAATTCAGTCATATTGCTTTAGTTATCCCTCTGCCCGTTGAAACTGATATTATATGTCGGGAACTTGAAATACATTTTCGAAATTATACAGGTTCATTTAGTTGAAAAATAAATATTTATAGGAAGTTTCCAAAGCTTATCTTTATCCGTTACAAGCGTTAGATAAATAGTGAGGTATCCTTGTGACAATTGTAATGTATTTATATAGTCTGTGCATGTGTATGTATTATCTTATATAAGATTTCTTGTGTGTGCACGATATATATACTTTTATATCATATAAATTCACTATATGTATGGACATATTCATATTTGTATCTATAAAGAACTAAAACCTCATTTCATCTTTAAAAAGTTACCAATTAATTAGTTTATACATTAGAGAGCACATTACGTAACATTTTTGATGATTTAGCATAAATTTTTATTTGTTTCTTTTACAGCTTCCATCAATTAATTGTAGGATTTTTTTTTTATAAAATACTTTCTTGAACAAACTCAATTTTGCAGTACCTTTAGCCTTTTGTTAAGGCTAAGTAGTGCGTTGAAGCCGTTTTTTATTTTAAATTATATTCTGAAAATATCGTTTACTTTTAATTCTACTTAAAGAAAAAAAACCGGCTCAAATATATTTTGAAAAAAAAAAAAAAACATAAACTATGCATTAGTGTTTGCCGTTAACGGATCTGTATTCTTTGAAACTTGAGCATTACAAGTAAACAAATTTTTGTAGGCCTTGCAACTAACCCGGTATATCGATCGTAATTTTCCTTTATTGCTAGCCGCATCAGTGAACCGGTTCGTATTCCCTTTTCAGAATGTTTGTGTATCAGTTAAATAAATAAATAGCATTGAATTTTGCGATCTAATTAACTTAAATCTGGATATAAGATTTTCTATTTATTATAGAAAGTCCCTTAAAAAAAAATCGTTGTTACTGACTTTAGTAACTTGACTGAGTAGTTGAGAATTTAAAGGAAATATTTTTGAAATTTATATTTGCAAAATTTTTTTTTAAATTCTTAAACATTTTGACAAAACGTAGTTGGGCGTATAATGCGCATTTTAAAATTAAATTCACCCCATCGTATGATTGACAATGAGTTGTAGTTTACTGGCACAATTCTTGCAACAACATCAACGGCTGTATTAGCTTAGACTATCTTGTTTTCAAAATACATGTAATATATTATAGTAGCATTGTGCCTGGAGGAAATTTCCAAACATTTGATATATGATTTGGCAGAGAGGGGGCCATCACTTAAACTATAAAATGAATGTTTCCCCCTCTCGCCCTCTCGCAGAATCCCAGCAAATAAATATTCATATTTTTCAGGTGATACCTAAAGAAGTTGAGTCCCTTATAGAAGCTTCCTGTCCTGTTTCAAATTACAGACTTTGAAATTTTGTAACTAAATTCACGAACAATTAGCAATAATTTGAATTTGCATTTTTAAGAATTTTTAAACGATAGTTGGTAGTAGAACAGATATAAAAACCGATAGACCAGGGAATATTAAATGTATAGCACTTATGTAACATCTTAATGTATATATATATATATATATACCATATATTGTAACCCAATTCTATGATACATTTATTGGAGAAAGGAATCTAGTGGGGGTTAAGAAAATATTTATAAAGATAAGCAAACTTCCTTTAAAAAGAATTTCAAAAATATCTTTATCACAAAATTTCGTAAACACAATATTTTTTTTTTTATCGGAACCCCTACAAATTTTTTTAGGAAAAAATAATTTTGTAAATCTTTGCAAAAACCAATTGCTAACGAAGTATGGAGAAATTGCAATTAATTCTGGTACTGGATATATTCATGTATAATGGGCATGAATGTGGTTATATTTATCTGCCAGTGTATGTGTTAAATCATTTGTTCATTTATATATATTGTAAGGCACTCTGACCAAATAGGCAAAATTGAAATCTATTGTAGCAATTTATTTTGTTATCAGCCATTGGGATTACCTTTCAATAAATATATATTCAATTCTTATGCATACAAAATTAAGTATTTGACTCAAATGTTAATATAATACACAGACGATGAAAGAGTGAAATTTGTTAAGGATTTCTTTAGAAATAATAGCGGACATATTAGTAGTGGCACAGTAAGTAGTATACTTTTTAAAATATCAATCGTTCTTGTTAGAAAATGAAAAAAAACAAACATTTTTGTTACGGAAGTTATGTCAAGCCATAGATTGTTAAGCACAAGTGAAGCGAATTCATTTACTTTAATTCAATGCCATTCAAAATCAGTGTGGCTAATATAATAATAAAGAACTTGTGCAAAACTCAACTCAATATAGTTATAAGGAATACTTATATCGCTTTCCCGACCAGTGGAAAATTAAATTAAAATTAAATTAAAATTAAAATTAAAGAGCTATTAATGTCAGTTATCTGCTCGTTTGATTCATTGATACATTCATCTTACTGCTTATCCTTTTAAGTATTCCCAAGTCTATCGGTTTTTGTATCTGCTTCACCATGTTAATTGACTGTCAATTCATGCGGATATCTATCTACCTGTACGTCATTTAATTTTCCATATCAAATGCTCATTTATCTGCCCAGATTATTCGTTTAGACCTTTTTTTTTATAAATTCGTTTATATTTGGTTAACATCTTTATTCACCTATTATTTCTCCATGAATTCGTCGTTATATGAGCCTTTTTCTTTTAGTAGCCAACTACCTATCCATACAACTCTCCCCTTGGCTGCGAAGTAATCTATACATTAATAAATTGATTCATTCATTTTAGACATATGTCTTTGCCTTTCAACACAAAGTTTAAAACATTTTTTTGGCCATACGTTTATCTATCTAATGTTCTTTTCAATCTATTCTTTCTGATAAGTCTTCGCAAACTGAGATGAAAAATTAAAATTTAGTACGAATATCTTTTTCAATTTTTTTTTTTTTTTGTTCAATTTTATAAATCAAGTTTTAAATTAAATTGAGCCCACTTCATTACAACTACCAGCATCAAACATAAAAACTCAAAGACTTTCAAGTAAAGGATATGTTAGATACGGGTAATCGTCTAATTTTTCTCGGGCTTATATGCTTAATAAATTATACAAAAAGTACGTAAATGTGAGAAAAATGAGAATTACATTAAAACCATATGAGTAAGTAAACAAAGTTAATTGCAAACAGTTGAGAGAGTTGAGGATTTTCAAGTGTACTTTGATGCTGACTACATGCTGCTTTTATGGAGATGCTTTCAACAAACTTGTCGTTTTAACATGATTTGACAGCTGTTTGATGCATAAATACTTTCTATCTTTTTTCCTCCCCTTTTTTTCTCCCTCTTTCTTTTTGATTTTTGTTTTTTTAATGATTGACTTAAATAAAGAATTTTTTTTTAAAACACATAAAATTTGATGGGCAACCACTGTCCGCATTTCTAATTTTATATGATCTTCGCAACAACTCTTTTAAGAAATATAAGTTGATTGTGTTATGCGATTTTTAAAAACTTCATATAATTTATTTCTGTAGTGAAGAAACGAAACATATTATATTTAGTAATCATTATAATAAAACTATCAAAGACACTTAAATTCAATTATCGTAAATCAGTGTTTGGTCTAAATGTGATATTGTTTGTGGCTTTCTATTTTTATAAATTTCTTTTGTTAGAAGCCAATATCACGCTTATAATCATCATCTCTGATTTTATCTTTAATTTAGCAACAATCAAAAATGCACATTGGTCAGTCCATAAAATGTAAATATTTCTGATTCCGATATTAAGCGATATTAAGTTAATATTTAGATTCTTACATCCATCAGTCTTCAATATCAGCGGATTATCTATTTTTCATCAAAATTTTTTCGATTTTTTTTTATAGTTAGCGTGTTCGGAGTTTCAAAAATTGGAATAAGAAATTGGAACTTGTTTTGTATACTTTTTTTCGTTTTTTTTTTGATAAGGTTTTTTCTTATTATCTTTGGGAGACAAATTTTGTGGTCTAAATAACAGTCCGATGATTACTAAAGATCTTTTCTACGGTCTGAAAGAAGTTCGAAAGAGAGAGAAAGAGGGAGAGAGAGAGAGACGGAGAGAGGGAGGGAGAGAGAGAGAGGGAGAGAGAGGGATGGAGAGAGTGGGAGGGTGAGATTGGGAGGGTGAGAGTGGGAGGGTGAAAGAGGGAGGGAGAGAGAGGAAGAGGGAGAGGGAAAGAGGGAGAGGAAGCGAGGGGGAGAGAGAGAGTGGAGGGGAGAGTGAGAGAAAGAGAGACAGAGAAAGAGAAAGAGAGAGACAGAGAGAGAGAAAACCCGAGAGAGAGGAAGAGAAAGAGAGAGAAGTGTGCGTGGTGGCGGCGGAATGTGCCCACAGCCTTAGAAGTTTATACTTATTGGCAACTGTTATGGCGTTACCGATTGAGCATTCACTATAGCTACTACGGTCCCCCAATCGTTATTAAAGTATGGTCGATTGCATTGGAAAATGAACTTGAATTTGTCGACTTGAAAAGCGTGCTTTTTACCTAATCGCTTACGTCCAAAGAAGATCACCATGGTGTTGCTATTCTTGAATGTGTTTGACATTGGGAAGCTTTTAATATATATTTACGGTTCACTAGATCTGAGTATTATATTCATTTTTATGATAAAATTCTGTTTTCCAAAGAAATTGTCGATTATAAATGACAGACAGTTAGACATAGCAGAGTATATATAGTATTGTTAGGCTACAATTGCAATAATTTACAATTGCTTTGAATTTGTGTAATGAAGATATTCAAAATCATTCTCTTGAGGAATTCTATGCAATTTTACCTCCACTGTAGAGGATAATAATTTTTTTTTAATCGAAAGCGTGACTTATGCTAATTTAAATTCGTTCAATTTTTTCCTTCAATAATTGCTCTAATATATATTTTATATATTTATAAAACCTTGTAAGCAACGTTACGCAATGGCAGAACAATCAAGAACAAGAATATTATCAACAATCGTTACCAGTATTATTGCCATAAGGCCATTTTACGGTACACCTTTGTGTCATTGATTTTTTAATCTCGAAGCACATCATCATATTAAATACGTATAAAAGACTGTTTAAAAAAAAATTATGTTTCTTCTGCCATTTAAGATTGTGTTAAAAAGTATTTTCTAATAGCGTTAAGTAAATCTGTAGATTTACTTTCTTACTAATATCGTTTAGTTCGTTGAAACCATAACTCAAGTAACTAATTTTCGACTATTCAGTGTAAAGCAATCAAAAATGAAGGCTTATAAAATGTAAAAGCAGAAATACTGGTGATAGAAATATAATTTTTTTTTACCGTTTTCTTGCTACAGTAAGTACTAAATGCAAAACCATATAATAAACGAACATGATAAGAATAGAACTTAAGAATAACATGATAATAACTGAATTAAAGCTTAGTAAATATGTTAGGAAATATAAATCAAAAAGACAAAAAGGAGAAAAGGAAAAAAATTCAAACACATAAATAAAGTCGTTTATAGTAAATTATAAGTTTGCCCGGAAGACCGACCTCTTTATAACGCTTATAGAATCAAAAGCCGTATCGATCAATCGAGCATTTACATTATATATCTTACAGAGAACCCGAAATGGATTATGAAGCTGATGATTAGTACGGCAATGAGATACGTATAAATCGTCATGATACCTCGTGAAGCTACCTGACATGAGGCGAGGAAATTAAGTTTTTAACCAACTTTGATATAAACACTACGCCTAACATTTTCCGTCTTTTTTCGAGAGTGGGGAGATCAATAAACTGTAGTCTGTTAGCATAGGGTGGTAACGCAAGTTGAGAATTCCAACATAGCGCAGAAAGTAGAAAATTTTTTTGTACCGATTCGATATGATCGATACGAATCATATAGTTAGGTGACCAAACAACCGAAACATATTCCAGAGCTGGCCTAACAAGCGCCGTGTATAAACTTTTAGCGATGTAGGGATTAAAAAATTCTTTAGATCATCTTTTAATGTAACCAAGAAGCGATTTCGCTTTATTCACAATCGATTCGATGTGTAGGTGAATCTCAAAAAAAGGAAATGAAAGGATCAAACATAACTCCCGAATCACAAAAGCTGATAACATTATCAAGCTTATGGTTGAGAATGGAGTATATATAGGGTAGCTTACTGGATCAAGAAAATTACAGGATACAACACTTTTTTCAGGTTTAGACTCAAACCATTTGATTCGCATCAGATGGTCATGATACTATCTGCTGAATTGAAGGAATGGAATATTTTTATATCATCCGCAAACATCAAACATTTCGAAAACCTCACGCAACAAGGAAGATCATTTAAGAAGAGTGAGAAGAGGAGAGGTCAAAGATCACTACCCTGGAGAACACCAGATGGAACCGATATCCTCCGCGATTGACACGTATTAAACAAAATTGGTTGTGAACGACTTGTAAGGTATTCTTGAAACCAGGAGAGTTGGGAGGAAGAAAACCCAAGACGTCTCAATTTGAGAAGTAAGAGATTGTGATTAGCTCTATCGAATATCTTCGAGAAGTCAGGTAAATAACATCTGTTTGCTTATGCTCTGTAAAAGCTTCGAACATAGTACCCGTTAGTTGTAAGAAGTTGACGAAACTGAATTTACCGGTAGGGCAAATTTATTTGTTATCAGCCGTGGAAAAATGTTAGTGAGCACACTTAGCTTAGCGATACATCTATAATTGCTTACGTCATCTCTTGACCCTCTCTTATGAAGGGGAATAATAAAACTGGACTTTTGTAATGCAGGGAAGTGCTCTGTTCTTAAACTTTCATTGAATATGATAGCCAAACGTGAAGCAAGTAAGTCTGAGCACTAACGTAGACTACAAGATGGAATACCTTCAGGACCAGGATAAAAAGAGGATTTGAGGGACGATAAAGAATTTTGGACTTCATCTACTGAGAGTTCAATACGTGGAAATATATCAAATGACTTGATGTCTCAGAAGGTACAGGGGAGAAAGAGTACGATCTTTCAAAAAAAATCCGAGAAAAAGTTACTGATTTCATTGACATGCGAAGATTGTGAGCTATTGTACCTCATCCCTTTGGAAAATCCCTTGACTTTGCGTTTAGCATCAACAAAAGAAAAAAAATTTTAGGATTAAATGTTTAGCTAGTGACGTAGTATACCTCGAATAAAATATTTTTTTTTCTTCTGAATTTAATTTTTTTTTTCTCTTGCCTTGTTTTCTTTATACGCTACGCCACATGTGGTAGAGGATATAAAAGTTTGTGCGAATATATGTGAAAATTGCATATTGATTTAACCTTGTCCGCCCGTCTTTCCGACTATTGTGTGACTATACATTCTTCGGCTGAAAAATTGCGGGTCACAATTGTTGAAATATTTTGACGAAATTTGATACAGTGACGTGTTTTGGCTCAAGGACGAACATTATTGAAAATGGATTCGAAAGGACCATTTTAATAACCACTCTCCATATGAAGATCAATTTGAAAATAGGCTTTATATGAACAAATAATAAAATAAATATGAAAAATTTGGTTCGTTTGGAAACAAGTTTTGAATAAATTTCCGTATAATTGTTCCTAACAAAACTAGATCTTTATATCGTAAAAAGATTTCATTTGTAATATTTTGTGATATAAATGAGTTTTGTAACAATAATTTAAGATAAAAATTAACTGGACCCAATTTGAATCTATAGATCTATTTTTTGGAACGAGCCACGTATAAGAGTTCTCCTGAAAAGTAAATCTTTATATGACAAAAAGACTTGAATTTTAATACTTCATATAAAAAGTAATTGTAAAAAATTTGGACTACGTAAGTCTGCTATTTGAACCCCAACACATATAATGAACAAGAATAAGAATTTGCTCAAAAGTGTCGAAAAGGTATCCGATCAGAATTGATCGTGGAACGAGCTTTTAGATGTCTTCGACAAACATCTTAAGTTACATCTTAGGTTACATCTTAAGTTACATCTTAAGCTACGTAAATATGATGAAAGTTTCAAATTTAATACGTTTCGATATCAATTCCAAAAAGTAAGCATCCACTGTCGTACAATATCTGTCTCGACTTTTATAATTTGGCTAATTCCGTTGAATTATTTTTTTTTAACGTCAACAGCTCCAGTCTCCATTCGTCTGGGAAAATTATTTCGCATTCATCTTCATTTGTTCACTTAGCTTTTTGTAACTATGAAAATAATATTCGCCAGTCAGTAGAGGTGGATAAATGTTGTTAAAATAAGTGAGATTCTCAAATTCAAGGCCCTTGCTTCTTAAACATACATTTTGTATTAAATTTAAAATAAAAAATTTTTTTTAAACCCTTTTCAATTATTACGGTGGTGTTGTATGCGCTTTCAAGTTGAACTCGTTTCTAGACCGATAAGAAATATATGAATAATTTCTTTTAAATTTTTTGTAACCGTAACCGACAGTACAAAGACATAAACGTCGAATACAGTTCGACTCTAATTAATTCAATCCAATCATTGTAAATTAATAATAGTTTCTATACTATTTAATATCTTTATAGGTCGTAAGTTTTTTAAAGTATACTTTTTACTGACATGTTCAATGCGTCTTTTTCATGTAATCCAAGGTTCCGTTTACTGAAAAGAGGGTCAGGCATAGTTTTAAGTTTAAACTATGTAAGGACCCCCCAGTTTTAGTTTTATTAATTTTATTTTTATTTTTATATCTGTAGATATATTTGCTAGTTTTCCAAAGTAAAATACAATTAAATATACAGACGTATATGATGAAATCAATCTAGAAACTCAAGTTAATTTTTGAGGGGTAACGCTGGTGTAAATTTTTATATGTTTAATAGGAGCTTTGAACGTTCTAGAAAATTCATTAGATATAAAAAAGTTTTCCTTGAAATTTTGGCCTCTTTTTTATTCAAACGCTTCGAAAAGATTGCCATTAATATACAATATCCACGCAAAGTCTCCTAACATGAAAAAAAGAAAATCTCGTTATAAACCAAACAAAAATTTTTTAGTAAAATGGTTTATATACCAAAGTGTTTATGGTAAGTAATCGAATTTTAGTCTCTGTCTTTGTAACTATTTATGTGTGCATGTAGCTTTTATTGGCATTCGAAGAATTATTTGCATACATAGCCATAGTTTCGAGAAAAAATTTCGAAGAAATTCTTTCAAGTCAAAGTTCGAGAAGATAAACGCGAAAAATTGTTAAAAATTCTTGGAAAATATCTTCAACCTTTCTTTCCTTTATCAATTAAAGTAAACGGCCAAGAATTTATTTCACTCGTTTATTTCATTCAAACTTTTTTCCAATGTTCCTGAAAACGAAATAAATCTTTAAGATGACCAGTATACGTAATGATTTACTAAGTATAGGCGTACATGCAATAACCTAATTTTATAAATAATTAGCTAAATAAAGTATTATTGTATATGCAGAAAAGAACAAAAAAAAAACGGAGAAAAAAATGTAAAATTCATCGATATAAATTTAATTATGAATTATTTTGTGGTATGACCAGGGAACACATGTTGTTTGTATGTTAACACTTACTAAAACATAATCGCATCATTAACAAGAGGTTTGATTATAATCAAGCAAAACAAACCAGAACGTGAATATTTTTATCTCTGAGTGTGTATGTGTGTGCGTGTGTGCGTTTTAGTGTGCGTGTGTGTGAGTATGTGTAAACAAACATAAAATTGGAAAATTAAAATCAAAATGAATCTTAAAAAAAAAAAAAAATAGGCAAAGAAAAAATAACTACAAGCGTTTCAACACTTGTTCAGCCGGAAAAATTTAATTGGAAATTAAAAGGAAAGCTCGCGTGTATGTATGTGTATAAATAAAAATAGAAAATCCAAAAAAAAAAGGAAAAAAAAACACAAACAAAAACAAAAAAATGTTAAGTAAACTACGATTGCGAACAGAAACAAACAAATTTTAGCTGCGAATTTCACATCTCTCTAACTTATTTAGATGAAATAATAGTTTTTAGTTTGTACACCTTTTGCACAGAGCCAATCAATGTTAATTGTAAAAAATCCACATATATATATATAAATATTGTATATATCTGTATGTGTAAATGTATATATATGTACGCATAAATAAAATTAAATTCACGAAATTATACGTTTACCCCCCCAAATTGACGGGAAAATGGTAAAGAACTTGTGCAACATGTTGAATAAAATATTCGAAAAGGATATGAAAGGCGAGTAGATAAGGGGAACGGTGCAAAACATTTTATAATTAACAATTGCTTTAATCTGTATGTAAATGCATATATATATATATACATCCACACATATATATTTATATATATATGCATATACATGTATATGCATCTCTATATGTGAATAATTTTATAAAACAAAGAAATAAAAAACATGATAATAATGTTGAACTTTTACTGGTAATTGATCATTAATTGTTGTTGCTGCTACTACTGTTGTTAAATTGAATAACCATTGAAATGAATCGAATTGTTGTTTACTCTTGAGACAGCGAACTGACAAAGTTGATAAAAGAAATTAATAACAAAAGTATTAATTAACTTTCAACTTAAAAACTTAATGAACACAAAACCAATAAAAACAATTTTCAATGTTCTGTAAAAATCACGAATAGATAACCGAAATACACATATACATGCAATATGCTTTTTCGTAAAGGTAAGCAATAGATTTTTATTAATTAAATAATAGAAATTTCTTTTCTTTTCTTTTCTTTTTTCTTCTTTTGTTTCTTAACTTAAATAAAATATAATATATTTAACGCAAAATAACGCTACATTGCAAATATTTTGGTGAAGATTGTGGGTACTTTTTTTCTATAAAAAATTTTTATATTTAAAGAAATTTGTTTTTTTATATTTAAGAGAAACTTTCGTTTGTAACTCTTCTCAGTACTTCGCTGATCAATCGGTTAATGAATAGATTTCGTGTAATTTAAAGACATTCACTTAAAATTATATTTCTCTTAGATAATTTGATATTTTCATAATTTTTATATTTCATGGATCAGTTTGTATGAGATTATTATTTATGTGTAACATAAGATTTCCAGAGATTTATTGTCAATGTTCAATACATTTTTAAGTCTCGTATAAAATCTTATCTTATTTGTGATCTAAGTCATTTCAGTGCGTTTTCTAAATTCCAAAATAATTATAAGTTTGCTATATATGAAGAACAATTTTAGAGATAGATGATGTTTTTATTAAACGAATCAATTTATAAAACACATTATTGATTTAAAGCAGTCTGTACATTGAATATTTATCGTGGAATTTTTTTATAATATTTTCCAATTTTCCACAAATTTGCAAGATATTTTAATGATATTTAATATTTTTTTGTCTCAAGGATGATGTGTGCTATTGAAAATGAATTCGGTATGAAGTATCTTTGCAATCGTTTTCTTTATGGTACAATACTTTGAAAAAATAATTTTTGGCGGGCTTGATAAAAACAAGTAGTATTTTGATATAGTAAGAGTGAGTGTCGCGAATCCTTTTGAATCCCTCTCCCGTATAAGGGGTTTTTTTTTCTTTGCAAAACATAAGGGTTTATGTGGCAGCAATATTTAACTTTTAGTATTTTATGATAAATGCTAATGATATACTAAATCTGGTTTTCATTGATCTATATTTTTCGATTAAATATCCAAAAAAAAGCCTAATATAAAAAGTCATTTTTGTAAGTTTTTAATTTTTAGTATTTTGTATAAATTTTTTTATTAAATTAAATTTAAATTAAATTAAATTTCTAATTTTCAATTACAAGCAAAGTTGTGTAGGGTATTTGTATGGTCGATGTACTCCAATTATAAAGTTTGAACTTTTTTTTTATTATTATTATTATATTAGTTTGGGGAAAAAGAAATCCATTATTTTTATATGAACTTCAGGACTTTATTTAACATGCTTCGGATTGTCCGATTTGGGTCAAATATGCACCATTTTGTTGTATGATTTGTTGCCATTTTAAAGATAACTTCAAAATGCCTCTCTCATAGAAGTCCTGGTCTCTATTTGCAAAAAACTCTAGTAGTCGA
>KK351048.1:1414830-1454659 GCA_000671755.1 Glossina brevipalpis | reverse complement strand
TTTACGAGAAATCTACCAGTGTAGCCATCTACCGAAAAAATAATGGATTTCTTTTTCCCCAAACTAATATTATCTTTATCAATTTGCATTTTCTAAGCCTGCTGATGAAGACAAAAAAGCGGTAAGTTTGGGAGCAAAATTTATGCCCATATTTTACAAAAATATTCATTAAAATCTGCAACAAATTAGAAATTATGAAAGAAGAAAAAAAATCTTTACTTCGAACGAATTTAATTTTTTTATCTCCGAAAAATCAAAAACCCTTCGAAAAACAAAGAACAAAAAATATCATTTACGGGAACGAAATATAAATTCAAATTAGCAAACAAAAGTGCATGGCCGATATAATGAAAACGAAGGTTCTTCTGATCGGCCAATGGCTGTAATAGATGTTCTCAGTAAATTAAATTTCTATGAAACTACGGTCCATGTTTAGCAACAGAAATTGGACATAACTCTGTAAATATTGATCAATTAATTGTTGCATCACATTTATGAAAAGAATTCTTGAAGTATAGTCTGAATATCTTATATGGAGATACGCTTCTTATTTATTTCTATATTTATATATTGATTTTAAATTATAACTACGGCTTCATAGGCTTTTACGACATTAGCGTTTCGTATAGATGCGGCTACACAACGATCGTAATTGAAGTACATTCTTTCCGCACAGGTAACTGAATCCAAGTATGTCGACTTAATAGTTGTGGTTCTTATTTACTAGATTATGCGATAGTTAGCAAAAATCATCCAGCATCTGATGCTGCACCTGAAGAGGTGCAGAGTTTAAGAGAGTTATAGGTACCTTTAGATAACGCTTACTTATAAGGATATTTAAATAGCGAAAAGCGAAATCAGAAACTTATTTACAACTTGTATAATTTTATTTCTCATTACGAAGACGTGAGATGGAAAAGAACCACACAATGGCTTTTTTTTCGAAGGACAAACTGAGGGTGATAGCATTTACGATCCATGAACCAATTACAACATAATTATTCATTAATCAAATTTCTACTTTCAAATAATATTTTCTACCCTTTTTCAAGAAATCCTTGCTGGATATGATCGATCTTTTGTAACAATGCTAATAAGTAAAATATTCATAAATTTGTAAATGGGCTGAGATGAGATTAAAAAAATATTGAGTGAATTGTGTCTTAAAGTTGAAGACATTATTAAATTAATTAGCCGTTCCGAGTTTCTTTCAATAATCCAATCCACAATTATTACAATTTAGAATCACAAATATACAATTGATTTTAGTTACTTTTCAATCTAGTTTTTATTCGAATTTCAATAGACTGACATATTTGATGTTTTCATGATTTACATAAAATACATCTAATTTGACACCGTAGATTGGGTGGTTGAATGGTGAGAGATTTTCGATTTTTTTTTTTTTTTTGAAATTAAGCAACGTTTTGTTACTTTACTATTCGGAGATTCTTTTTGATTTGCAATACATAGGAACTTATAAATTTTGTATATTTTTCCATTGAATGCTTTGTATTTTATTGCTCTGCCATATCTCACCAATTGTTAATATGATCCGGTATTAAAAAAGATTGAGTATTACTGTTTTGAAAAATTGATTAAAGAAATCTTGGAAACTAGATAATATAAATAAAAAAAAAAACCAATTTAAGTTTACGACACAACACAATACAATTCTCGATAAAATTAAGTAACATTTACTACTGAGGTTTCTATTATATGTACAAGAGAGTATAAGTTAATAATGATTTTAGAAGTCTTTTTAAAAATTGAAAAATCAAGTGGTTATTGCTTTTAAGGGGAGGAAATATAGTAAGCTGTGAAGTAAAAAAGCATTTTAGAGGGAACGTATCTTTTTAAGAAATAGTTTCTATTATAAAAATTGCAAATCGCTTAACAATTCTCGAAAGAATTTAATCACGTGTGCATGAAATAATTTTGCTTAGCATCTATATTCTCATGAACAAATAACTACATTTTCTCATGTATTTATATTTGTGTCAAGCTTCATATTATTTTTTTTTTAGCATTTTTTTTTATATTCACTCGGTTTTCGATGTCTGTTCCTCTTTTTTGTAATAATACATAAAGTAAAGTTCTGTACTTCTACCGCACAAGAATACGTGCTTTTGTTTTTGAACAGCATACTAAAATTGTATATGTGTATATATGTATGTATATATGTATGTGTATATACATATGTTGGTATATTTATATAATGTCATGTGTACATAGAATAAAGAGTTTTATGGTAAAGCCCAGAGCAAAACTGCTTTTTATGACCAGTTTAAATTATGACGAGAAACTCTATTGTGGCTTCCGAAACTAGCCATTGGTTATTGAGTGGTCTCAAATGCTGGTATAAACTCGAAATATTTTCATTTACCAAGCAATGCACACAAAACAATTCAAAATGTAGAAATACAGCCAAAGTTATATATATGTCCGCTTTCGAAAGTTAAAGGCCAGCTGTGCACACGCATTGCTGCTCTCCACAGAAATACATTCGTTAATATATTTTACGCTTTTGATAAAATTTTGCTTTTATATCTTGATTAGAAGATATTTAGAAATTTACGGAATTAACAGAATTTTAATATAACACATTGGTAAAAAAAAAATGTGTTTGCGGCATTTCAGAGTGAAATGAAACTCATGTATTTTTTTATAGTGCGAATATGTATTTTTTTTTTTTTTTTTTTTTTTTTTTTTTTTTTTTTTTTTTTTTTTTTTTTTTTTTTTTTTTTTTAAGAAATATTTGCTATTATTTCTGGCAAGTTCGTGATCTGGAGCTTATAGAAAAAAGTACAATTTTTGTATAAATTTCAATATTTACAGATGATATTAGAATTTTTTTCATAATCATGTGTTAATAATTTCTCACGAGTCTTTAAGCTTTAGTAGGCACAAATTTACTTAGTAAGTTAACGATTTTTGACATTTCGCTGAGACTCCTTTATATAGTCTAATCAGATATAGATAGAAGGGTTGGTTTTGTGGAAGCAATTTTAGGGATATAAAATTTTTTAACAGCATAGTTCTTTATTTATTTATAGCATATAGTCCTTGTTTGATGCAATTAAGTTCACAATGTAACTCATTTTCCACATGACCCATCTTGCTTTACCAGTTAATATAATTTGTTTTGCAGTAGTGTTAAGTGGATTAAGCTTAACAGACAAATAGGAAAATTATTGTTGTTGTCGTCAAATGAATTGTTTTGAATTTATGCGGTGGTCAAACATCATAAAGAATTTCTTTTTTTTTTTGCGAATATGAAATATTTAAAGTTATATTTTCATTTTTATTTATCGATACCTTTAAAGTTTTTGCTTTGTTTTTTGGATTTCTCTATGCTGATGTCTTTCAGGTAAGGTTTCGTTTAAGTCACCATCAACTTTAGTTGAATGCCTAGAAGATTGCTCTTGTCGGAATAAAAACTTTTAAAAACGGAATTTTTTAAATCAACCATGACACATATACTCTGTTATGCAATTAGTAACGCAACCTTTACGAGTCTTAACAGTTTTGCTTTATTTTGTGGAAACAAACAAGACGAAAAGAGAAAGGAAAATACGCTCAAAATGTTTGTTTTTGCACTCGATTCTAAGCTACTAGCTGCAAACAAAATTTCGCATAACTTGTTTGTAGACTAACCTAGTTGTGATATCAAATGTCAACACAAAAAAATCATCACAATGCTGTCGCTATATAAATCACAAAAATATTTTCTTACTAGATAGATGAACACACTGCTTAAGGAATTTCCAATAGTTTCTGAACATTCTTATATATATATACATGTATATATATATATAAATAAATATTATGCTGAGAATATTTATTTCTGTTAATTACTACCACTATATCAGCTACAACAATTACTTGTTAATAATTGAGCCACTTTAACGTATAAGTAACATGTAATATTTAATTAAACATATCATGTATTTTAACATTCGAGTAACCATAACGTATGATTAATAATTTTGTAAAACATATCTCTTCTGTTATTTAAACATAACTCTATTTATCTTCTGAAGTATAAAAGACTTTGTAAAGGAGTTGGTGTAGAAATTTTTTATATGTAAATGTTTTAATTAAAAGTTTAGAAAACTGTTGATATTATTCCATAATCATATACTACTACGTTTAAACCCGACCTAAATCAAATAACAAACTATTAACTAAATAAAATGTTACTAATAGTTTAGTTGAGTTTCAATTAACTGTCTCACATATGAAGATATACTCCCACACATAAAGAAAACCAGACCTGTTGCAAGATAAGTTGATGTGTTTACAAAAATAAGGAAAAAAAAAATTAAAAAAATAAGTA
Organism: Glossina brevipalpis; assembly: GCA_000671755.1. Taxonomy (NCBI): domain Eukaryota; kingdom Metazoa; phylum Arthropoda; class Insecta; order Diptera; family Glossinidae; genus Glossina; species Glossina brevipalpis. Next base: position 1,450,320 of record KK351048.1, on the reverse strand, counting down.
ACAAAGTCTTATAGGATTTAAAACGAATTTTCGATACCCATCTCTTAAAACAAATAAATAAAAATTGATTCATTTTTCATTAATGCAAAACATATTTATGCGTGTGTTGCAAAGTAAATATTTATTTATTTTTGCTAATTAATGAATTTATCGTAATTTCTTTGTGAAGGTTGCAAATATTTGTTCGACTACTATGTAAACGAATCATTAGTTATTATAGAATTATACTCACTGATTTAATGATTTTTTAAGTCTTTATGGCTATAAGAATACTCTGCTATGATATTCAGGCCGACAAGCATTACTTACTTAGTAAGTTCACTTATACTGATTCGTATGAAAGGATATTAGATAACCAATAGCATAAGTAGTTTACCAGTAGGTCACTGTGATCATGATGTGTCTCTAAGTATAATGTATATGCCTGTGTGCTATACCACATATGGTATGCAAGTACAAATATCTTCATTTTGTATATATACACATAGCTAATGTAGACTTCTGGAGATAGAAACAAACAACTATTAAAAAAAATATAGTCATTTCGTAATATAAAAATATATATTAAAACATATATGTATATGTATATAAAATTTACGATAAGTAAAAAAAGTAAGTAAATTAAATATTATCAAATTCGTGCAAGAAAAAAAAACGGAAGTAATTCTTTATTTAAAACGAATCTTGGGTATTGTATCCGAATAGCAAATTTACGTAAGAATTCAACAGTTTTTTTTTGGAAATTTTTTTTTATTCAAATATTTTTTTATCACAATTTTTGATATTTTCATTATTCAAGAATAATAACTAAAATTTTTTTACGTAGCTTAAAAATTCGAGTGTAATCGTTTAAAATCTTAATCGTACTTCTTTGCTTTCCATAGTAGCCGCACCATTAATGTGATTCAATTCTTTACCGATTCACTTTATTTCAGCTATTTCAACTGTTAGTTCATATTGTCCTAAATAAGCACGTAAACCAAATACGTTGGACTTTTTCGACATGAGTAATTTGAAGAGATTTTATGACAGATTTTTCGCAGATTTTTTTCAAAACCAAAACATTTTTTTCCATAATTCTTTTGATTTTTTTTTAATCGATATGTTCAGAAACTACGATGTATTTCACTAGAAAATATTACTATAAAGTCGTAGTTATAATTTAAACTCGATCATTGTTAATTGAGATGAAATGAAATATGAAATGGTATGAAGCTGCTCCATGCCCGTTTTGTGTTCGTGAATAATCATTAAAAATTTTTTTTATATACATGTCAATAATCGTCGAGACATATGTAACAAATTTGTTTCAATGCATTATGTGGTCTTTTGTAAATAAATTCAAGAAAATAATCTATAATTTCTTGCCCACAAGGTAACCCCTAGTTTTTCATACAGATTTTTCAATTTGACAACGGATAGATGAAGAAAACACAAGATACACACACTTTACCCATTCCAAGCCCTGTCAATTTACATTCATATTCGCATAAACTCTGTCTCTGTCGGTCTTTAATATCTATTTGAGCATAAAATGACCTTGTTTTACAATAAATACATTTCCGTCCGCATTAAAAAAAAACTGAGTCTTCTTTAAACTCCATCAGAAATTCCCCAGAAAATTTTCGATTGCAAAAGACCTGATGTTGTGGCGACTACAGCATATATATGAAGCCAATGCACACTTTAGTAAGTAAGAAGACTGACTATTAAAGTCTGCATACCCGTGTTCAGTTTTCAGTGTTGTAGATCGTACTATAATTACGATCAAGAGAGCGAATACTCGCTTAACAAAAACCTAAGACTTATCGATCGGGTGTACATTTGTCAACCTGCGGCCATAATGTATACTTCTTTTCCCACTTCTTTATGCCTCTTCATCATCAATGTGTGTGACTGGACATAAAAAAAGTTAGACTTTCATGAAAAGCTTTTACTTGATGCAATCACTGCTGCGTTTTGGTTAATAAAACCATTCTGTTTATAAAACGTTGTTGGAGTACAATTTAATTTAATGCTATACAAATTTTGAATACAAGTAAAATATAAAAAAAAAAACAAAAAGAATGATAAGCATATTTTCGGACAAGTATTATAGAATATATATTCAGGTGGGAGTTTTTTGCATCATGCTTTGTGCAATTAAAGATAAAAGATACTAAAAAGTTTCTAGATATCGCAAGAATTAGAGATTTTTTTGAAGAAAAATTTATTTTTTTTTAACAATTACAAGCTTGGGAATTAAACAACTAAACTTTAAAGCATATCGTGTAGATCGTGTGATATTGTTATACCAGCAAATAAATACGTCTTAAAAAAATATATATGTTTGTAAAAGGAAAAGCAACGTTTATTAAGAAATACTTACTTAACTGTTATGAACATTTTAAGTTTGTCTGTGAACTTCTCAGCAACTTCAATTAAGCAAAAGTTTTCCTTTTATTAACTAAACTTTTTCTATTTGCCTTGGGTTTTTAAGTAATTTTTTTTTTATTATTTATTTTATATTTATTTACTTATTTATATATTTTTTTCCAGTCACTCAACCTTTTTTTGTAATTATTTTTTCTTTTATAAGAAATTTTCAAAAGGTTTTTGTAGTTTTACCCTTTCACTTGACTATGGATTTTATTATAAAGTTATAAACTAATATGATAAAAATAAATTCTTCCTTTAATTACTACTTTATATTGGTTACATTATTGACCACTCTAAAGTGCATTCATCTCAAATGCTTTAAGAAGTGAGACGCCAGACTGACGCTGTAATTATTTGTTTCCTTTTTTCTTTTTTTTCTTACATTTTCTTCCTATTCCTTATTGTTATTGTTATTGTATGGTTATGGCCATTGTTTTATAAATATTTTTAGCATTTGCTTGTTTATTTATTTACTTATTCATATATACACATACATGCATGCACATTATATTGTAGTTTATTCTTCTTCAGTTGGTTTAATTTGAGGTCTACATTACATGATCTTCTTGTCGATTGATGAAACAAAACATTAAAGACTGTTATAATATAAATACATCATGTCATTTCTAATAAAATATTTTAACTATTGAGACGAATCTTTTTTTGTTTTAAGAATTTGCTTTTGAATACATTTATGACAAATACTTCTTAGAAAGTTTGTTGATCAGCAAGGTTTGCAAGATAAATGGTCTTGTCAAATTTTATGGAAAAATATTGGTTTTAATAATTCAATATAATAATAATAATAATAATAATAATAACAATAATTAAATGATTTTAAATACATTTTTATTATGAAATTTCAGTAGACACAATGTCTAACATTTAATTAAATATTATAATTCGAAAAAGAGCCATTTGGCGACGTAGACATAATAATCATACTACCCACCTTTCCTAACATGTCTATATTCCAGTGGAAAGTACACACATATACATGGCTCCCTTTATCTTACCTCATCTATACTACAGTAGTCTTGTCTATAGCAGTCTCGACATACAGACATATATCATGTGAGCTGAAAATTTCGTAGGCTAACATAGAAAAATTATTTTTTTTGATAGAATTTGATTATTCAATATAGTTGCTTTCGAGTGCGATAGAACGATTATAGCGGTCGTACAATTTTTCGATAGCATTTTTATAGTACGATTTGTTTTTGGCCTGTAAATAGGCCTCAGTCCACTCGGCTGACTGTCGATTGGGGTCCGGTGCGAAATGATGGAGCCATGTTTCATTCATTTTTACATATCGACATAAAAATTCGGGTTTATTACGATTGAACAGCTCCAAACACTGCTTAAAATCATCAATTCGGTGTTGTTTTTGGTCGACTGCAAGCCTTCGCGGCACCCACTTTCGCGTATCCAAATATTCATTCACGATATGTCCAACACGTTCCTTTGATAACTTAAGGGTCTCAACCAGCTACCTCAATCAACTTCACTTTACGGTTATTCGAAATTATTTTGTAGACTTTTTTGATGTTTTTGTCGGTAATAGACTCTTTGGGGCGTACACTGCTTGCATCGTCCTAGGTGCTTATTTCGCCTCGTTTAAATATAGCAAACCATTTCGCCACGGTTGATTGGTTAAAAGTTCGAATAATGTTTATCAAGTCAAGCCTTGCCTTTCGTAGTATTTTTTTTTCGCCAAAAAGCAATGCTTTATTAACACACGAAATTCCTTTTTATCCAGTTTTTCAAACCAACAAATGTTGCTTCACTAATAATGCTATAACTCACATACTAATAGTGCAAAAGCTGTCAAATTTATGCACGTGTCTTTTGAAGGTTTGGGCTACATAAAAATCATATTGATTTAATGGCAGTAGCGCCATTTATTTGCCAGCCTACGAACTTTTCAGCCCACCTGTTAGACATCGGCTGAGAGACTGACCAAGAGTGAAAAATCAGTATAAATCTTGTTACAGTTCTAAAAAAGCTTAAGGACAATTTCCTTATCTTAGCTCATTTGAAGTGATTTTTCAAATTGTTTGCAATGACATACAATATTACCTTAATAGCCATCGAATATTTAGCTGACATAAAAGATTCTTTAATAAGATTATATATCGAGATATTAGAGATTGCCTATGAACAATAATAGGAAAACTCTTCCAACTTCCAACACTTTGTACATTTTTATTTGTTTTAATATTCCTCTCATCTTTTCATACGCGTAATGCAAATAAAAATAATATTTATTTAAAATGTTGCGTTTGTGTGTGTTCACTACGATAATTTCCAATAATTAATATCCAATTGAATTTTTTCGTATTTTATAATTAATTTTTGTAATTTTATACAATTTTCATATGCATTTATATATATCCGTTTATGTGTAATTCATTTATGGCTTGTATACGGAAATATATTTATTGATAAACGCGAAAAATCAAACATGAAAAAATATACTGCATATAGATGATTACGAACATTAATGAATTTAGTGAAAATGTGTAAATACAAATAATTAATTGCAATAGATGTACATGTAAATAATTCAACAATTAAAATATATATTATAAATTATTTATTTTAAAATGCTTGTACACTACGCATTTATGTTGGGCGATTAAATTTACATTACATTAATTAAATTAAATGGAATTTTTTTTTTTCTACAAGGCATAAAACCGTATTAGCTAATTATTTTTTATAATTTTAAATCTTAATTTTTTTTCTAATAAAATATAAAAATATACCTGTTTTTGACTAAGAAATATTCATCAGATTCTAATCGAACAGATTTTAGAGGACTTCAACTTTTCTATCCGTCCATTTAATGGATCTGATTTCTTGAACTTCTAAGTTTGTAGCAACTCAGAAATAAATATTTTGAAAATATTTTAATTACGTTCATCAAATTTGAAAATAAACATGACCCCACATCCACAAACAAGTTCAGAAATTAAAACAAAACGAACAATAAATCCGTACAAAATGTAATGCAGTTATCAGCATTACGTGACAGGTACTAGATGTATAGATAGGGAACCGAAATTTTTTGTATAGGAAATACACTTTTGCTGCGTGAAAATAATAAAAAAATATTTTATGCGAAGTATTATCCATCGCTAATCATAGATTTTTTCTAAACTGTCTGACAATTCGTGGCTGCTAAGGGAAAAACAAAGAAAAATATTCTTCTTTTGAGATAATCCAGTCATCAAGATATTTTCGTATATTTCGATATGAAGTAAACAGCTGCTTAGCTAGTACGTGTTCCATCAATTCAAAAAAATTGGTAAACAAAAGGATTTAAATTTAGTAAGTAACCGGCATGCGCTGGCACTGACCCAGTTGAGTGCTTGCAAATAGAGACGCGAATCGTTTTTACCGTATGGATATGGATAGATGGATGGATGAATGGACTTTTATTGATACTTTGGCCGTCTTATTGAACAACAACGCAGTGTCGATTAATTGTTGTTCGTAGAGCCCTTGGTATTAACTGTTTCACAAGGTTTTATTAGATTTTATCACTTCGTTTTAATACTATCAAACACCAAACATTGTCTCTCTACCCCAGCACTTTTGTTCGTTATAGATATTTTATATTCATTAAAAATTGATAATTAACAAGAAACACGTACAGAACTAAAAAAAATATATATATAATTAGAGACGTTAGTAAAGTAAGTAGTAGTAATATTGATAATAATAACAATTATAATGAAAACAATGCTATACAGAAGCTAATGACCAATTTTCCTTTGGTATCACAGTTCAAATACTCATTTTTAACTGCATATATAATAGAATACAATAGAGCAGCAAGAAAATTTCACAAACACTAAAACATACACTGCAATACATTCAATGGATGATGAAGTGCTATGGTATGCTTTACAATTAAACGTGTAGATGTACTCTTACAATCATTTGTGTACGTATATAAACATGTGCTTGTAATTGTGTTGACAGACTTTTAAGAATGAAGCCATGTCACACCAGGATGACAGTAATAAGTACACGCACATATGTATATCTAATGCCTATAAAGTTTATGGTTGAGCGCAACTTTTCATATAATCGTATATATGTATACACATATACTTATATACATAATAGATGTCTACTGATATCCTTGTGTGCATCATACACTTTCCTTCTTTTTTTTTAGAACATAAAAAAACAGAAAAACAACAACAAAAACGACAACTAGAATTACTTGTGAGAAAGTCTTGAAAGACTTAAACCGTCACTATTATTATCACCCAGCCACTCAAAGTCAAACACACACAAACACACGCACACACAAAGGATAATTACGTGCATACTCCATCAAGATGTGGGCTTAAATGCATTAGTGTCTGTGTTTGATTAATTTCTAAGCATACGAATTTAAAATCTTGACAATTTGAAGCAACATTTTAATATCAGTAGCTAAGTCAAGAAAAGTTCAAAAGAAAATGCTAGAGAGAACGAGAAAAATAAATCGATATTTCAAAGAAATTCTAGTAGAAACTTAAAAATGAATTTTTTTTTTTTTTAACAAACTAACAAAAAGAAAAAAAAATCATGTTACAACTTTACTTTTCTTCTTTCTTGCTTTCTTTCTTTCTTTCTGTCTTTCTTTCTTTGCCTTTTGTTTTTGTCAAATTAAAAATAATTGTCAGAGAAGTTTAGGTGACACACTACAGGAAACCACAAATACTTTGTTTTTGTTTTTTTCGCATTTCTGTTTTTTTTTTCTTTTCTACTAAACGCCGCCAGTTATGGATTTAGAACGGAACGAGAAAATAAATTTTAAAGAAACATAAGATGAAATCTTAAATAAAGTATTTTTCTCACATATGAAAGAAGAATATTTTTGCCAGAAAAGTTTACCTTGCCAAGGGGAAAACTTTGGTTCGTTATTTTGATTTTTTTTCTTGCAATCTTTATAAATAAATGAACGTGTTTTAGACGTGCAAACGAATACGTTTACAACCATTTAAAAGAGAACAAAAAAAAAAACAAAAATGATTACAGAAACTACATTGCAATGTTTAACATCGTAGTTTAGCTTACATTTTGATTAGAAAAATCCAATGCTTATGGATAAACAAACAGATTTTTAACAGAGAGATGCTCATATCAAAAAGGTCATCGACCATATTTTAAAAGTTTTCTTTAAGTGTTTGCTAAAGTAATTCATATACTACAGAGCGATGTGTTAACATAAATTGATCGATTCTTCGTTCAGTTACAGTTAAAGTGAATCACTAATAATTTATAAATTCTTTACCATCTCTGCTATGAATATATATAAGCTTTTCAGGTTAACACATTTCAGATTCGTTTCTATGTTTTTACTGCTTATTATCTAAAAAAGATAATTTGCTTAAGAAAATAAAAGTAGAAAAATATAAAAAAAAAAAAAAAAATGCGCGCTTACCTGAAACTAAGAAATTTTTTTTTTTGTTTCTTAACATGCATCGTCGTCCAATAGAGATGTCCACTATACGTGTACAAAGACGAAGATGATTAGGAAGAAAGAAGTGGCGAAAGAGATGTAGGGTCTAGCACGCGCATGCCCAATCAATAAATGCTGTGTTTTAATCGATCAAGCGTTCGCTATAGCTGCGCTCACACACCAATCATAAGTAAAATATTTCCGTATTAGGATATCCCGAGTTCAATCTTATCAAATAAGAAATTCCAACAGAAGTAATCGATTGCCCTCAGTAAAATCTTATTTTTTATTTCCTTAAAATTCTTTTCAATAAATATATCTTGAATAACTTTCTTTCTTTTCTTCCAATTATTATCTAAGGAAGTTTCATTTTTATTGCGTTTTAATTAATAAATAATACTGTGACAACTTAAAAGAGAAAAAAAAATCATTTCTTACACAATTTTATTTTGGCACAAAAGAAAAAGCGATAAAAAATTGTACTCGTGGCAGTTATTAAGCATAGATTTAAATATTTAAACAAAATTATTGCCGACAAAGATCCGAAACATATATATAATAATTTAAGGAAGATTGCGGCAACCCATTAAGCTTATGCAAATTTATATCCAAAACATAAAACCAGTCTATGGAATTTTTAAAAACACTGAGTTTGCTAACTCGACTGGCAAATATTTAACAAAAGAAATTCAATTTACATCAATTTAAGACGAAAAAAAGACGATTTTTTTAAGAAATCGTGTTTAAATTAATTTGCTAAAAATTCTTTGCGTGATTCATTTGATATGTCGTTTTAAAGAAACTTCTCTTGGTCTCTTTGGAAGATTTTATGTTAAAAAAAATAATAAATAAATCAATAAAAATCGCACATTTTACACTTTAAGTGTTGCGAAATGACAGAAAATACAACAAGAAAACGTATAACTTTATAGCCGAACTTATAGTCAACTTTAAAAACTTCATGAAACCTTTAATTTTTTTGACAAAATCATTGAAGCTTCCAAATTGCTCTCAGTCGCATACCTATTCAACCCGCACTAACGTATATACGTATGAAAACACTTCTAAAAGAACATAAATACTTTCTAAAGACATCCATTAGAGCATTGGAAGGGTTAGAAATCAACAGCTTAGACATTAAGCTGCAACCTAGTGTCTAGTCCCAGCGGCAATTCCTTTGACACATGTAATCTTTGCGGAACGTTTGAAGAAAAGCTCATAACGAATTTTTGCCTCATAGTCTAGTAGGTTTAAAGCATCTATTATACCAACAACAAAAAATTTATGTTCTATATAAACCGCAGCTATTGTAGTCTGTTAAGATATTATAAATTAAACATTTTTTTGTTCATTGTAAAATATAGACATTGATACTGGATGTGGCACATGAAAGAAGAAATAGATAATTCCTAAGAATAACGTTTTGTTTTTATTGCTTACTCCTAAAAATAGGCAAGTTAATCTTAGTTTTTGTCTCCAATCAACAATAGGCAAAGAAAATGTGTATAAATTTCGTTTCTAAAAGCATACGAATATATTCTGTTTCTAATTATGTATAAAGAATATATTAATTATTATTTATTGGTATTAAAACGCATTCTATCAAATTGAACGAAAATCTGAAAATTATAATCTTACATCAGATAAATTTTTGTAGTTCAAATTACGGAAAATCTTAGTGATGACTTTGAGTTATGCAATAAAGTTGATTGCTACGAAACATATATAGAATCTTGTGGGATTTGAATACTTTTCTATATCGATAAAAAAAAAATTTCTTCAATTTAACTAAATAAAATTTTTGGTGGAAACAAATTTAAAAAAGGAAAAAAATGATTTAACCACCACGAATCTAAGTTTAAATGAAGTTTGACTAAACGCGAAATTTAATTTCTGTCCTTGTGTTTTACTTCCATATTTTTTTTTCTTTATCCTATTCATTAATTCATTTAATGTATATATTTATTTGTTTATTTTTTAATTGATTGATTAACTAACTAATGATTCAGAGCTCAGCAACAGACATTTTCCAACGGAATTTAAATTTATACAAATTTGAAAATTAATAACTTAAATTATATTATATAAAAAAACGATTACAATTAATTTTCTAATTTCACAAAAAGGAAACTAACAGGTAAATGAAAAGGCAGAATTCAAAACGTGAGTTTACAATTCTTAAAGTAATTCAAAGAACAACTTAAATAAATATTAATAAAAATATTGAGTACTTAGGTATTACATTCAACATTTTTTTTTCTTTATCACCTATATAAATTCAATACGGACTTGTTATATCGATAAACGATGATGTGATAGATCAACGAGACGATATTTACAGACGCACGATATTTCAGAAGATACTTCAGCGAGATGATATTTATATATGCATTATAGTTCACATGAGATGACAAAGAAGCGAGACGATGCGAAACGAAACGCACCATATTTCAGAAGATAGATCAACGATATGATATTTGCGTATACATGGTATTTCAGATGATAGACCAGCGAGACGATGTTTAAAGATGAATAATATTTCAGACGACAAATCAACGAAACGATATTTACAGACGTACGATATTTAAATAAATGCCAACGAAACGCAGTATATATCAGATAATAGATCAGCGAGACGATATTACAAATGAACGATATTTTAATAATTAGCTTTTATGTCATTATTTTACTTATATATTTCGTGTACATTTTTCGTTAAATGTTTAAAAAGAAAACTAGCTTAGCGAAAAACTCGCCAAAAATTGCACAAAAAATTTGTGATTTTAATATTTACAGTCTAGTTAGTTTGCACCTGATTTATTTTATACGATTAATTATTAATAGAAGCAGTTTACTATAAATTTTCAATACTATCTATAGTGTGCACTTTGTACTCGAATACAAAATACAGCTAAAGTTGCAATTTATCATAATCATCATAAATCTAATTGATAATTTTTTATAAAAACAAGAGCAAATGATAAACGTATATATATATATATATATATACATATATATATATATATATACATATATATATATATATATATATATATAGGAATAAATGTTAAAAAGCAAAAATGAACACATAACACACCATAATTGAAAGCTATTCATTACTATTTACTATCATACTTTTATGCACTTAAGAGTGGTTTTTATAGATTGGTATGTTAAAATTAATTTATGCTTCAGTTATCTTTGAAGAACATTTCCCAACATATTATATAGAAATGGATTTTTGGTTTTGACTCGCGTCACGTAAGGAAAGATTCATACTGAAAATAAAAGTTACTTGAAGTAGAAATGGTAATGATTGCTTATGAAGGTTATTTAAGTTCTGGATAAATATATAATAATTGAAAATAATCTTCAATAAGTTAATTTATTTATTTAATTCATTTGATATCAGAAAAGAAGAAAACTCGTTTGGCTTTACGTACACACAACTAACCAATCGATAAAAAATGCAAAATTGAAATAGAATTTAATAAGTTACTGAAATTTTCATTTTTTTTTTTACTTTCTTTTTTTTTCATGTTGTATAATACCTAAGAGTTTTTAATACATTTTTAAGTTTCCGATTGAATTTTGTAGTTTTGTTAGTACACGCCAACTTATAGCTTTTACACATATTTACGATGAATGCAGTAAAGTTGAAATCTGTAGCTCTACTTAATTTATATATATACGGATATCTGAATCATGGCTTTAAGTTCATGGCTAAAAGTGTTTGTTTATTCTAGTGTTCAGTAGTTTAGGCTCTCACATTAAAAAAAAATATATGCATCAAAGTACTATAACCGACTAAAGGTTTTCATGAGTCGCTACAAAATGTAATAAATTCACGCACTTATCGTTTACTGATCAATCGACGGTAACATTTTATTTGCATGTACATGCCCTTGTAAGAGATCATGTGGAATATGATGAAACGAATGCAAAAGCAAATCTCTTTGCATATGTCCTACATATATCAGGCACGCACCACGCCGTAGAAAGTTAATGGAAAGATCCGGTGATCTCTTATGAGAAAATCTCTCGCCCTAAACGATAAATTGTGGATGTTACCGATTATTTTTTAGACAAAAATTCTCATTAATTGAATGATGATTGAGAAAACGTTCCTCATGACTAGGGTTACAGTAGATAATAGATTAAAACTATATATAAAGAAAAACCAAAATATTTTTACAATTTCAATCTATTAACAGATTTACAAAACAACTAAGTGTTCCTCGCTGTTTTTAATATTATTTATCTAACATTATGCTGTGTAAGCATTATAAGTCAAGTGTAATAAATTGATTTTTCAAGACAATAAATGATGGGTATCCAAAATTCTTCTTTGGGCTTATACTTTCCTATTTGTTAAAATTGAAATAATACGTATTACTCTTGCCGTAATAAACCACATCATAAGCACAACCATCATCACTCAGTTTACTTTAGATATTCCAAGTTGAGAATGAATATGAAAATGATGTTTTTTATTTAGTCTTTTTCTTTCTTTCTTTATAAATATCTCTCTCTCTCTCTCTTTCTCCATCTAATACCTGTATGTAGGTGTATTTTCTTGTTTATGAGTCTGTTTACTTTAAAATTGTGTTGATTTCCTGCCTGACTGCTTGCCTGCCTGCTTGTTTGCCTGCCTGATAGCTTGCCTGCCTGATAGCTTGCCTGCCTGGTAGCTTGCCTGCCTGGTTGCCTGCCTGGCTGTCTGTTTGCTCCTTTTTGATTATACTGAGTCTAGCAGTTGTTTCTGGTTAGGTTCTTTGTGCATATGGGTTTCTGTTTTAAACCATTTACTTTTCAATATTTGTATGCTCACCATTTCACTTTATTGCAATCCACTAGATTATATCATCAATAATTCAAAACGGTGTAAGGATAGATGCTGGTAAAGATTGTAGAGTATGCTTAATTATTGATTTGTATTCAATAAAATGTAATGCTAAGGCATAATGGGCAAGAGAGTTTGTTTAATTAATCATTTAAATGCAATAAAATTTAATACTAAACCATACAAGAAAGAAAAAGCAAACTAATGATCATCATGTTATAAATATAAAAAATTAACACTTTTTGATCGTTTGCAAATTATATTCCATTACCACTACTACTACTAAGCCGAAAGTAAGTTACCTGGCTTTTTTGATCAATGAAAAATTGAAAAATTCAAAGGAATACAAAAAGTAGTTAATTCACAGTACCGTGCCATCACTATGCCAATGAATGAATAAGGTAAAGTAAAGTTAAAAATAAAACGACCCATCTTTGTACTGAACTTATTTATTAAACAGATTTTGTACTTTTTCTCAATTGAATAGATTTAGTTTAGCTAAGCCATTCGTTATCGATTAAAACAAGTAGTAATGGTAAGTGGCCGTTATCTGACAACTATTTTTGGTTTCGGTAGCACATCCTCAATTCAATGTCTTATTCACGTTCTGGACAAAGATAATACGATGATATAGATCGTTGCCTTGTTGCCACATCATTCGCTTCTATCTCGTAACCCCATTGTATCCATTTAGCATACGATTTCTTTCTGGTTCCAGCGAAGGCAATCCGATTGCCTTCTTGCCGAATCGATCTGATCGCGCCACCTTTGTTAATACTTCGTCAGTTAGAAGACTCGATTTTTTAGGTTTGACATTTTCGAAATACATTCGCTTCTTATCGCCAATAACAACTCGAGCCAGGATACGTTTTCTTTCTTCATGCTGGAAAAGCAACATTTGGGAAGGATATTTTAGATTTTTGATCTGTTTCTAAGTTTAAGGAAATGAAGAGCTTTAGTTGAGTTTTTCTTTCTGTTTTTTTAAGTCAAAGCGGAAAAACGTTTATTTTGCAGATACCTCGATATCGTTATTTGCAGAAAAAATGCTTTTCTGTTGCGATGCGTCTGAAGAACTAACATCCCCCCTAACAACTTAACGAATTTGGCTAGGGTTCTGGATGAATCCGTCATGTCATTTGGAGAAGATCCCGGAATGTGTTATAAGGCAGGTAAAAGAATTGAGTTATTATATATATATATATATATATATATATATGTAGATATATTCCATATCTTTGATTTTGCTAAAAGAGATAATTAAATAATTTTATTTAATTAATAAAGAAATTTTTATACGCAAAAGTATTTATATTTGAATATTAAATGTAAATATGTATATATGTATGTATCGCTTTAATGGCTAATTCTTAAGCTGTTACTCTTATTTATTTTTTTTCTGAAACATTCTTTCGCTCACACACACACACACGAATGATTCCTTACACGAAATGTACACTGTAGACTATCACCCTGCAGGCAAACTTCCGATTGCATCATACAACACGATTTTTATGTTTGTTGGGGTAATGGGATGGCACAAGATGTACATTATAGTTTACCATTTAATTTTTTTTTCAATTCTAGAGATGGATGACTCTAGGTATTTTTAAATTAAGCTTTCGCGGAAGTCCTCGTAACTATTTGTTAAGTGAATTTCAAGAGGGATTGTGGTTTAAAGTTGCTACGAGATTACTGTTGCATTTTAAATTCTTTCTCTCTCAATAAAAATGTGAGATTAATCTTGAATTGGTTTTTACTTTTAGAAATGTTAATGAAAAAGATTGTGTTAGGTAAAGTTTGCCTAAGTTAAAATTAATTCATTAAAAAAATACCAGAAAGATTTTCTTCTTTAGTGATACTTTCTTTTGATATTACATAAATAGTTTTAAATTAAAAAAATTTCTTAGAGAGAATTATAAGAGAAAAGCGTGTGTGTGTCATAGCTTTCTCGAGAATTAGTGAATATAATATTTAAATTATTGCATTGAAAAAAAAAAAAACAAAAAAAATGAAATATCACAGTATAAGGCAAAATACGAATAATAATAAGATATCTACCGATTTTAAAGTTGTTAATCAGTCGTTGCAGTACGGCGAAGTTATGTGAGTTCAAACATATACTTTTTAAATTAAATCCTTTCTTCTTTAATCGGTTTTGTTTGTTTGTTTTCTAAAACTATTTCTTATATATATAATCGATTGATAGATAAAGTCATCTTATTATATTTTGATTTGGGAATGCCTGTCATACTTTTTTTTTGCCTTTTTAAATGTCTCCTATAAGTATCTCACAAACTTTAAACTTAATTTCGCGCGTGCGTTTCAAGCAAATACACTTAACAATACAATTTTTAATTAATTTTTAATTTGGAAGGAAAATGTATGAAAAATAAAGTATATTATTATGTGAAGTAGTTAATTGAACAAATGTATATCAAGCGTATAACAGAGGAAACCATAAAAATAATAAATTATATATAATTATGTAAAAACACTCATAGGTAATCAGTAACAATGACTACAGGTTAAAAGCGAGAAATGAATATAAAGTCAAAAATAAAAATATATAAATAAAAAAAAAAGCATAAATAAATGCTGCGAAATACGTAAAGTGTCGTAATGTGAAAATCGTTAATTGATATGAATTCTTAAATTATTGCTTAAAAAGAGTTTTCAATATCTGAAAATTTTATTTATGTAGTAATTAAATAAATTGATTAATTAATTGATTACATAATCGATTTTATTATTTTAAGAGACTTTTCTTTTAAATTGTTCTAGGTCATATAAATAATTATTGTGTGATCTTATTAAAAGTAATTTGTAATTTGTAATACCCAGACTCGTTTGTAAAAAGAAATATTCAGGAAATTATATTTAGCTTCATATGGCAGTTATTTATTTATTGTAAAATTATTTCGAAAATTTATTTTTTGTAATTCTAATTCTGAAATATTCGGACAAAACCAAACATATACGCATCTCTCTATATCTATGACCATGAAGCACTAAATTACTGGACAAGCTCTGATCGAAATCTTATCCAACATTGGGTAGTAATTATTTAATAGAGAAGAAACAATTAAGAGATGCGTTGTTATTAGATCGAATCATAAAGAACTTCCGTTGTTCTTTGTCTTCTTTAACTTGCTGACTTACTAATTCTTGTAGGCGGCGGGGAAAAGTTAATTGTAATGTATACAACCTCTCTGCTATATCTCTTGTCGATTGCCGTAGATTTTGCTTCAATGTTCCATTTCAGCAAACAAATTTGTAACTGTTCGATCGCTTATAAGACCTTTTTATTCCGTATTTCCACTTATTTATTTATTCCTTTTCAATGCAAATACATAGATATCAGTTGAATAAGACAAATTGTTTTTTTTTTTATCTAATGACTGACGATTATATGAAACAAGTGAGAGACCGTTGAATTGAAACTTTATTTTTTATTTAATAAAGTATGTTATGTTAGTAAATCTAATATTTACTTTAATAATGCATTGAAATAAGAAAAGAAAATTTACAATCGAATATCGAAAAATATTTTTATATTATTTTTTAATCCATTCGTTGTATATTTTCTATTCTTAATAAACGTTAACCTTTTTATTACTAAATTTATTATTATATATCCGTGTCTCGATTCAGTTTATTTAAAGAAAATTAGTTTGATTATTTACACGACACGTCCGATAACAACGCATTTTTACACTAATCGCTTAAGCGCCTATGTCTCTCTGTCCACTTGCTTTACTCGGAGATAAAAGTTTATAATATAAAATAATTTTGAAAATTTTATTAAAAAACTTTTAATTCGATAAATTTGTAATGGAAATTGAATAAAATTTTTAAATTTCATTTATGTTATTATTTATGGATGGTCATGATTAATATAAGCACGTTTCAATATCGTTGAATTAAAATGAATAAATGCTTGACTGTATGTGTATGTATGTTATATATTGCATAGGGCTCATATTTCTCGCTCACTGAAGCGTTAAATCTATTGCGGATTTTAATATCACATTATTTGCCAGTTCGTGTGCGTATCGTCATATCATTTCATACATTCAATAATTGAAATGAAAATATATGCATTTTGTGAATGAAATAACCTTTGGTCAATAATCTGGAATCAATATTAATTAAGATTATATTCGTAAGTTTCCACTGAGCACGCTCAAAAGCAAATTTCATATTAATTAATTTTAAACCATATCTACGTAATAGGATGATATTAATTGTAAAATAAATATTTTAATTCAAAAAAAAAAAAAAAAAAAAAGCAAAAGAAGAAAAAGAAGAAATATAAGATACGATAGATAGGTACGAGTATTCTATATTCACGTTACCGTTTGGAACATACGTTAGAACAGAAATGCCACAACCCGCATTGCAACTGTATACTTTTTAGATCAACGTAAGTAAATATTGAATTTGTTTAGGCGTCCATTTGAAAAGTAATTGAGAGATAGAAAGATGAACCAGCCAAGTCCACAATAGACAAAAAACCCATAAATTATAAATCCCCCTATGCATTAATGTGCAACTCTCTACCTGAACGAGAACTAATTAAAATTATAGTGAAAATTTGAAATGGAATGGGTCCACCTATAAACCCGTATGCAATAGACGAAAAACTTTAATTTGAAACTTTTTAGAGATTTTGATCTACTTGTAAAACCTAGTATAAGTTGAAATACAATGGCCACAGCTAAATAGTTAACCTGACACAGTTCTAATTAATCAACTGAAACGACAGCATTTAATAAAATATTTTTAATTTTTAAGCAAAAAACTAAAAAAAACTTACAATTTATAAAATATTAGGAACTTAATACAAATATTTAACGAGACCTCTTATTATCTCAAAGCCCAAACAGCCCAAATTCCAAATCAGCTAACAAACGTGCTCTCAATAGACAAATACACAATAACTTTTAGTTCATAATAGGTGTGATCTAACACTTCATAAATGATTTCCTACGATCATTTGTCTGATTAGTTTAAGAATAAGTCGAATCGATCAAGTATCACAACTACGGTTATCGGAAGCTAATTATTATAGAATTTTTATGTTCTATTTGCCCGGTTTGCCCGATTTGTCTGATTTGTCCGTTTTGCCTGATTTGTTCGATTTTCCCGTTTTGTCCGTTATGCTCTTTTTGCTCGTTTTGCCCTTTTTTCCCGTTTTGCCCCTTTTCCCCGTTTTTCCCGATTTGCCCGATCCTGATGCACGGACTATAGTACAACAGTAGTATTTTACTTCTAAATTACACTGCCATCTTGTTCAAGTGTAGGGTTGTGTTAGCTTTTTCGTTCGTTCTATTTATAGCCTTTAGAAATATAGCATAAAAAAATATAGTATTAAAAAACGCTTTAGCGTTTATGTGTTCTCGATTAGCGTAAAATTTCCAAGTCAATAAAAGCTATATCTATACATTAGTGCTCTTATGCGTGCTATTCATCGATCCGCTTTTTTTATTTGATGCCTGCAAGTACAAGGAAAAAAATTTAAATAAAAAACTTAAACGTGGCAGTTAAGCTCCCGAATCAAGTTCAAAATGAAACATTATTATAACATAATATATATATATATATAATTTTTTTTATTCATATTTCGATTTTTTTTTAAGGAACACAAGTCGTGTTTTTTTTTTGTTTCAATATAATGATGCTTTCAAAACCATATCAACTTATAAGAACCAACACTAAAATGCATTTTCTTCGATTAATAAGGTTTTTCCCCGTTAGCTGCTTTTGACGGTAACGTTAAGCAAAGTTATCTAGACATCTGCAGCATTGTTTTTAGTTAATAACGTTATGCTAACAATTTTTCTTATCTACAATTTTTGCTACTGGAAAACCTTTTTCCCTTTTTTTTTATACGTTTAAAATGATAACTGTTTTCAAGTGCTGATAAAGTTTGCAATAAATTTCAGAGCAGAATAAATTTAATTAATAAATTCTTCTCATCTTTCGTAAATATTATCAAAAAAAAATGTTCCTTTCCCCTATCAAATATCCAGCATCTTTCTGTATAATTATATTGGTTTCCTAGCAACACACAGTTTGCTTTGACTTATAGAAAAAGCTATAGAAATTTTAATATCTGTTTTTACATACGGGTTATAAAAAAAAAATTGTATTGTTGTCAGAGCTAAAAAGTTTAATTACTTGTGATTTAATTATATTTTCAAAGAAATGGCAAAGGTAGCAGTTTTATTATAATACAAAAGAATGCATAAACTTTAACAAAAATAATTTTGATATTTAAAACAAAACAAAAAAAAAACAAACGAAAAATTCAAAGAATTTAGTTTAATTTATACAATTTTATATTTTATCACCGAGTGACGTACCTTTTATGGAGATGTAAAATGAAACAAATGTTGATAAAGAAATGAATTTGAAAAGAATACGATAAACTCTTTTATGATTTGCTCTAAAGGGGGATCTAAAGGAAAGGAAAGTTTACAAATATATAACAAACACACACACGCAAATACATGATATAACAGGCAATAAAACTTTAGGTTTTATGCTTAAAAGCTTAAGATAGACTAACGTATATTGAGCATTTGTAAGAAGGTTGAAAAGCAAATGTAAAAGTTGTTAAGCAATCATTAATCATAAATATATACATAAAATTATGTGGTAATAAACTCAGTAATTGTGGTTCAAATAGCGGAAAATGTTTATAACTCTAATAAAGAGAGCAAAGAGTTTTGTGCCGTAGCAACCATTCCATTTACATTATTATTCAAATGCGATGCCAACCTCGTCTACTACAAAGCGAACATCATCAAGTAAAGGCGTTAAGCCAGGGAAAAAAACATTTTTTTTTTTTAATCACCTTTTGTTGCTTTTTCTTTAGTTGTTATTCAGTCAATTTGGGTTGGCTTGTAGACGATTCACTCTTTTGTAAGAATTAAAAAAATAAAAAATAAAAAAATGAAAAAGAAAATATTTCAACATTTTTCCCATGTGTATCTTGTTATACGTATTTTACGTCATTGTGATGAAAGTCATCATCGCTTCAATGTTATTTGATTATTTTCCATTTTGTTACTTAACTCTTGGGTGCTTTATTAAAATTTAATTTTTCTTTTGTTGCCGACTTCTATGTAACTGTATATTTTTTTACCAAGTATTGCAGTTGTTTGGTAACACATTTTACAAAGAGCACCACGATGGTGATTTAAATATTTCAATAAATTTTTGTGAAAAAACAAAAATTTAAAAATTTTCTTCAGAAATTTTATTGGAAATATTTATAAATAAACCTCTGCATGAAAATGTTATAAAATGACTTAACGTAAATATTCCTACTGTTTGTGAAACGGTCTACAAATTTTTTACTCATTCTTGTAAGAATATTTGATATACATACATATAAAATGTTAATTATTTAAAATGATTTTATATTACCAATAACAACGTAACGAGATTTAAATTAACTTTTTCGAAAGATACACATAGCGCTTACATTACATGAAAATATTATTTCTAATCGGTTTTTACAATAAATCTGTATTTTTTTTATTTTTTTTTCTAAAGTAAATTGTGAAGTCGTTTAAATTTCCGTTTGTTAGATTTGTTAATAGTTTGAAAAGAATTCAACAGAGTTTTGATAACCATTTAACTGTTTAATTTATTTAAGAAACTAAAGTTAAAATTTTGTATAAAATGTAAACCATATTTTCGGACCGAGACAAAAATATGCTTTTTCTTTTTTTTTTTTGACGTATTTCACCAAAAATATTTCTTCGTTCATATCATCATGCATAACTGAAGGAAGAAGTAGTATGGTATTTTTCCATTTGTAGCATTCATGAATGCCTACAGAAAATGCAATAAAATGTTAGTTTTCCTCATTGAGGAGATAAAATCTTTAACCGATTTGGCCATATCTATTTAGCTGCTCTACCATTTGCTTTATGCTCTTGCCTTGCAGCCAAAGACTTTTACCCAGAAACTAAAAGTTTAACTCGTACAAATCAACGAATTCATTAATTCTCTAGTCTAGGATCTCAATATTGTTAATGGAATAAATGCTTAATTTGAATGTTTGAAGTTTCTGTTGTTTATATAATTTAAAATTTGAATAGTTTGACTAGATCAGCAGATGATATTTTAACTCATGATATATTTAAAAAAGGAAATTTAAAAAAAATGTTTATCAAATAAATGCTATATTTACTAAATTCGACTCAAAATTAAAACTTTAGAACAACACTACATCGATTTCAAAACCCCATTACCCCGCCATGATTTATAACTGTTTTAAACAATGACATTGATTTACGGTAATAAATTGCAAAGGATATTGAGCCCAATTCTTGAGCTCCAAAACGATTACGACATAAGGTTTTTGAGATGCAAAGCGACTTTAGTTAAAAAAAAATGAAAAAAAAAACGATAAACCACACGCATGGAAAAATAAAACATTTTACGTTAACTGAATGTAGAAATATAAAAAGAAAAAAAAAACAATATTACTTATAACAAAACAATACATCGGCTTTCAGACTCATGCTAATGTCGGAGCATGTGTGTGTGTGTGTGGAAGAAGTTATACATTAAATTCTTGAAGCTTTCAACGTATCTACCAAATCTGGTTGTTATGGCCTTCATTTGCTTTCAAATACCAGGAAATATGTACGTGTCAGACGCTGCTTGTCAGCAGACACGAAACTTATAGGGGATGTATGTAAATATTTTCAAGAGCTTATGGGATTTCACTTTAAGGATGCTAGATATGAATTGGAAATTGGTATGGGAATTGCTTGAGGATGTATGGTAAACTAAAGAGAGAGAGAGAGAGCAGATCAAAACGAGAATTAAGTTATTTTTGAAAATTTATTCTAGATTTTTCTCATCCTACGAACGTTTCTATAACACTTATAATATAAAAGACAAAAATGTATTACAAAGTTAAGGAATATAAGCCCAAAAGTCTATAATAGTTCAAGTCTAAAAAAGGCATATTTGACTCCTCTTTGAGACCTATCCTTAGAATTATTTACAACTTTCAATAATCCTCGTATTGTTCGGATTGCTAAGCGTACACTAAATTCATATCGATATATGTAACATTCAGAAGAACTTCAGATAAACTGTCTGTTTATTGTATCGATCGAATCAGACTCATTTCTCAATCGAATGAATCTTGATTGCCCCTCTATCCGTTTGTATATCTGTCTGATATCTGGTATCTAACAATTTAATTTTAGTGTTCAATCTGTACTTCATAGTATTTCAAATATTGAGAATTGATCTGAAAAATTTGGATCGAATAAGCCAATTTTTTGACCTCCATCTATATGGTGGTTTCCAAAAAAAAAAAAAAAAAAAACACACAAAATAAGGCATTGTAGAACATTATATGTCTAATTTATTATATTTTATAGTGAAATTCGATTCAAGATAGTCATTTGACGTATAAATTTTCTGCCTTAATTTTGTATTAAATCAGTTTATTTTTTGGTCATTGTAGCACGCATAAGAGCTTCTGTATGGCAACAAAATCGAATTTTTAGTACTTTATGACAAAAGTAAACAAAGAATGATGATAAAATGAATATTTTTGGGCAAAATAATTAATTTTGATAGATCTGAACTCAGATCAAATTATATCAAGTTGCGAATCTCGTTCCTTGTAAGGCTTCTCATGAAAGAACTTTACATGAAAACAAAGTCTAATTTTTGGTATTTTATCGCAAAAACTAATGAGGGAATTGTATTAGGTGAAGCAAGTATTCAATTGTCGGTCTTGTCCAACTAAAACGTTTTGATGATTCTTTTTTAGTTTTTTAAAAAATATTAAAACTACTTAAGTATTTCTGGCTGTGTCGCAGACACATTTGCAAGTTAAGCAAAGTGATTCGAGATTGACATGAAAGTGATCTTTTGTATCCAATTTAAATTACTCGTTATACATACATACATATATATATATATATATATATATATACTTATATATATATATATACTTATATATATATATATATAGACATATATATATATATCTATAGGTATGTATATATATACATTTATATATTTATATAAGTATACACACGTATGTGTGAGCGCTTCATTTTAAATCACATTCATTTCCATACGGTTTTATGCATTTATTTGTACATTTACTTAGTAAACATTTATCTAATGCCTTAAAGTTTTATTTCTATGTAAGATTACCATCAACAACGAAACGCAAACATAGCCATTCAAATCCCTAAACTCTCGTTGAATTCCAAAAGTTAAAAGTAAACTTTCACTGTTCTTTACGTACATCTATGCCACATTAACTAGATTCATAAGAAAAATCTGACAAAGCAAGTACAATAGCAAGTAGTAGCAATGAACAATAGTAAGTATTAGGAGTAAGTAGGTGTATATATAAAGAACTTGAAACATACGTAGGACTTAAGCAGGTATAGCGAAAACTGCTGGTCTAAAGCTCTAACAAGTCACAGTATGTGCGCAAAGTTGAGAGATGTTTAGAGCAAAAAAAAAAATAACTCGAGAATTTACCATAAATACAAAGCGTAAGTATAGTAACATATGAATACAAAAGTATATAGAATAATATATGTATGTACACGAAGCATATTAAAAAAAATAGTTTAAATGGTGCTGATGCTGTTACAGTAACGATAACTGACGACAGTCGTAGTTGTTGCTGCCTCTTAATACCAGGGTATACACACAAGTACATATACACATCTTAAACTAAACAACTAAAGTTGAAATACCATAAATGTTGACAAAGTCATTGACATACATGCTATTGTTGACTTGAGTGTTGGCAGGTTTTTAAATTACACTACACGACATTACAGTACACTGTACTACACTACAGTACACTACACCACACTACACCACACTACAAAATTCTACTTACTACCCAACTTGACATCGACACTATTAAATGTAAAGACAATGACGTCACAGAATTAAAATGAAATAGAAGGGAACAAGCATTATTCTCTTCCTGTATACAATAACTTCGTATACTTAGCATTTTTCAGCAAAGAATTGTCTTAAGAAATTTTTTTGTGAGAATTTTTCTATAAAATATTTTTTTCATTTCATTTTATATTTAAATTATATAAATAGGAAATCTTTAAAATCTTTTGAAAATATAATATATATAATAATAATTATTTGATAAAATATAATTGAAAGTTTGTGGGAAATCATTACCAATTGATTTATCAAAAAAAAAAAAAAAAAAAAAATAAATAAAAGAAAGGAAGACAAATATACCCTAAAGTCAACAATTTGCATTATATGCAAAATAAAAACTATTATTGTCACATTACTGCAAGCATTCTCAGCTTAATTATTTTATAAAATTTACACAATAACACTATAATAATGAAAAAGAAATAAATTCGAACAATATTTTCTTTCATTGCCATTCATACTCTTACTACGACCACTGCCACTGTCCTTACACATATATCGTATTCTTGTTTGCTTGCCTGCATGCCTGTTTCCCTCCTTGTGAAATCCTTTTACGTTTGGGCGTATACACATGGTTATATTAATGTATCTGACGACGTGTCAATTTTCACTTAAGTATGTGAAAATTTTCTCAACACGCATGTCATCCACAGAGTGTTAAATTAATTTAACGCTTAATATTTTGAGGTATTTCGTTAAAGTGCGGTATGCTAAAGGTCGATTATTAATGATGTATAAATATACTTAAATTGAACAAAAAAAAATATATAAAATAAAAAATTTAAAAAAAATGAATAAAAAAATTTCCCTTTACAAATACACTTAAGTGTTATTGATAATGAAAATTTATCTTTTTTTTTTTTTAGTAAACATAATTATAATATAATAACGCAAAGCAAAATTATTGATTGGTCCTTAGATAATTAATACTTATCCATGAGATTCATTCTTAATTGACATATCAAATCATCCTATTACTATATATAGAGTTAGATGCCAAATTTCAATGTTCTTTAAAAATAATAAAACTTTTGAAAAGCATTTGCTTGACCCGACAGTTGATATTAGTTTTTTTTACTACGTGCAGATCCCTTCGCAATAAACTCAAAGCTTA
The DNA here is from genome assembly GCA_000671755.1 of Glossina brevipalpis. Classification (NCBI taxonomy): domain Eukaryota; kingdom Metazoa; phylum Arthropoda; class Insecta; order Diptera; family Glossinidae; genus Glossina; species Glossina brevipalpis. The sequence continues at coordinate 1,425,504 of KK351048.1, read as the reverse complement.
TTTAGCGATGAGTTAATAATCTTCTTATGTACAATAATGCAATAATATGAATAAAGTTATTTAAAATTAAATAAATTAAGATAAAAAAAAGTTACAGAATAAAAAGACTAAGTGTAAAAACAAAAAATATATAAAATTAAAAATACATTTTATGACATTAAATGTAGTTGCTTCCTCTAAGGTTTATAAAATTTTACAAAAAATTAATTACAAATGATATGAGATAAAGGTTTTTATTCACCTTTTAATGAAACGAATAAAAATGAGAAAGCTTTGTCGCAAATAGGACCGAAAATAGTTATTAATTTAAAGCAGTGCTCGAGAACTCCAGTTCAAGACAATATAAGATATAGAAAAATTAACAGAAGGGCTGAAAAGTTCGTAGGCTGACACATAGATAGCGCTACTACTATTAAATCCATATTCTTAGTTAGCCCTAACCTTCAGAAGACACGTGTATAAATTTGACAGTATTAGTATGTGAGTTATAGCATTTTTAGTGATTTATGATTTAGATTTATATTAATTTACAAAATAATTTATGTTTTGATTAAAATGTTTTTTCCACAAGGGGCACATCGTTTATGGTGCTGTGGACTTTTTGAAACAACTTTTCCTAGATAGATTATTCTGAAAACACCATCTATTGATAGATCACTGGCGTTCCGTTAATGTTCAATTGAAATCTATACGAGCAAGAAGAAAAAAATTCTAAAATTGTTCTCTTCAAGTTGCTTGGTGGATGTATCATATAGCCGAGTACAAAATAATCCCAATTGGAAACAAATCTATTTTTCTCTTAGTAATTTTTTGAACGTATTTAAAAGGATCGTTAAAGGTTATAAATAGAAGATCTGTTACAAATGCATTTACGTTTGGGTAAACCAGAAAATATTTCTCAGAAGAGAAATTCTCCATTAACAGATTTATTTTTAATAGAAAAAGTTTTAATTGAATGCACTTCATTTATGGTTACCCAAATGTTTAACTACTTATCCAAAAAAAAAAAAAAAAAAGAAAACAAAATCCCAACTTTGTACTTTTATCAACTTTCCACAACTTATTTCATCACTAGATAGGTTTGCGCTAATTCAGTAAATAACTCTAAAAAAAAATTCCCATAACGAAAATTTCAAAAAAAAAGTAAATAAATTAAATATCCGTCAAAATTACTGTACACCTCGTAAACACACAGTATATTAAAATTTATGGTAAACATGATAGATGATAATGTTTGCTTATCCACAATAGTATAAGATATTCTAGTTTGACCGATTATAATGAAAGCTGCTGGTTTCAATTATAAAAATAGAATATTTGAATATATACGTATATATGTATTTATTATTAAATGTACACATAAGTGCATATGTTTTTGTACATGAATAATAAATATGTTCAATTTTTTTCATTTAATGGCTACAGAATTCATTTGTGATTTGAATAGATATGCTTGTGGTGGCCATTGGCACCACAACTAATGCTAACGTTTATAAAATATGTCAACAGTGTGTTGCTGTGGCTGTTGCTATTTTTTTAATTAAAAACTATTTAATAATCAATCAATCAATCCGTCTATCCGTCATTATATTGACCAAGGTATAAATAAATTAAAGATGAAGACAGAAAATAAAAAAAACTCAAGCACACTTATAAATCAATATCGATAGCAAATTGACAGCAGCAATATATTTAATAAATTTTTTTTATTTATTTATTTTTTCTTTTCTTTTTTTTTTTTGGCTATATCATGAAAATAATGTAAAACAAGAATATTGAGATTTTTTAAAATAGAATTCTGTTAATTATTTTTATCTTAATTTGCTTGCAATTTAATTAACTCGACTGTATCTTCAATACTTAAAAAAAAAAAAATTCTTTTTCAATTTAGCTGCAATTTTTTTTTTTTTTTTTTTTTTTTTGTTGGGAAGCATTGCCTTGATGTAATTTTTATATTTGCTTCAGAAAAATGTGGCAAACGAACTCTTCAAAAGAGAGATCTCATCAAGCATTCTACACTAATATAAAATTCACAATTTATTTAGTTATACTTATCCTTTCTTCTCATGTCTGTCATTAAAATTCCCGCAGGCATACAATTTGATATAGAGAGATGATAATTAGGATGCATATCTTACTCATGAACAGTTTCAATAGTTAAATATTGAAAAATTATACTAGATATCGATGCAAAATTGTAAAAATATTTATCAGATCTTTTTTATTGTATTACAGAATTGTTTCATGGTTACTTAAAATAGTTTGCGGTTTTTAAAAATAAAAACACATGTAGATTTCACGTAAGACAGTAGCGTATAAAAATTATTTACTCCTTTTAAGTCTGTTCTGTACATCTGTTCTTTCGTCGTTGTTCATACTTATAAAAAAGTACAAACCTAAAGGTATATTAGTTTTGTCAGTTTTAATTGCGACAAACCGCACATGTACCTTAAAAACAGCAAAGAATACTTCTTGATTAATTATTTTAGTTAGAAACTATAAAGAATACTTCTTGATTAATTATTTTATTTTGTATTAATGGTAAATTCATTTAGTCATATATTAAAGGTAAAAAACTAAACTACCGGCCACCATATTTATAAAAAAGGAAAAGGCAGAAAATGTTCTATTTAAGGTATTGTTTATCATCACTTAGGGCAGTTAGTCCTTCAAGATCATCTATCAAAGCGTCGGTTTTTTAAATATCAACACAAGAATCGATGCCTCTCTCAGATAGATAGCGCGAAGTTGATTCAGACCGATGTTAATTGTATGTTGAGAAGCAATATCTCATGCAAACAGCGAGGAAGATAACACATTCCAGTTCAGTAAGTCTAATGTTTTCTGGTTCGGGTTGTGTAATAAGAACTCGATCATTGTTATGCTCAAAGTTCAATCTATTTTCATACATTACAGCCGTTTTTTTTAACGGTCGCCTTAGTATCATTGCCATAGCTATGGTGCCGTTTGTTTGAAGTGACTTACAATGCATTACAAGTATCCGATCCGCTGAATTGAAAGCGTTTACGTATATTCCACCTTATTGTCGATATTAATTTTTCACTTGATTTGCTTTCTAGTATCGTGTCTATTTTAATTATCTATTAAAATTCAAATTCTAGTCAAGTCAGAGAGACAAAGATAGGCTTAACTGTTTCTCTTTTTTTTTCCTTTCTTTTTGGTGTAAAAAAGTCCCTTTGTTCACTTTAGTAGGATAATTTATATTGTTTCGTAAAAGATCATAATTTGACAAATGCTTGTATATAAAGTAACGCCATCTATTGAGAATACCGGTTAAAATTATATAAATTTTATATCTATTGTGTCCGTCTTCTTTACTGCATATTCCTGCAGAACTCATTAAATGCAAATTTTCAACATACAGACCTCACATAGAATTGCAAAATTGGCCAAAGTTATTTGCATAACTTTTAAAATCTAAACTTAGCACAAAAAAGAATATCAAATATTTGAAAACGTTTTTATTACTTAATTAAGTCCTATAGTGGTTATATGTTTGACTCCGACATAAATGTGTTACAGAGTGGGGTCAATGAATGTGTTTTCAACTAGTTTATTGGCGCACCTACAAAAAGATTTCATACAGTATGTAACTACAGTTCCAAGGCGAAGATAGCTTTCTTATTTGTTTATTTTTTTATTATCAGTTTCATACTTTTTTTTTATATATACGTAAGCACACTTACCCTTGCATAGAGTAAGTGGATGCTTTCATACGTAGAGATGTCTACGAACTTAGAATTGCATGACTCATAACTAATTCATGTGACCTGAACTTATGTTCTATTTTATGAATATTTATCACTTAGACCTTCTTAATAGCACAGCAGAGCATCACAAAAATTCTTTGCCACTGTATCTGTATGTAAATTAACCAGTGGTGTACCATAACAATATAAAAAGCACTGCATTTTATTTTACATTCACTATGAACAGATGTATTCACTTTAAGCTTTAATATGTACAATATAACAATTACGTGATATATAACATATAATATATAATGCATATATTATATAATATATATTATATGAGATATAATATATGATATATAAAATATATACAATCGTAAGGAGACCATGGCCGGATCAGACGACAATTTCATGAACATACTTCGTAGCAAGGGGTTGTTATATGAATGCATTGAATTAAATGTCAGATTAAGGGAAGATTTGTTTGGAATGAAACAATCGTGACTGTAATCAAGTTTGAAATAATTTTTTTAAAAATTTATATTAAATGTTTACTTAAAAAATTAATTTACTTAAAAAATTATTAAATGTTTACTTAAAATTAAATTTTATTCAAACTATTGTCGATGATTCAATAGAACTTCTTGTAATCTTTCTAACAGAATGTAAATTCCATATTGAAAGAACGCTTTAACTTTGGAGGCAATTCATGAATTGGCCAATTGTGTAGGTAGGAAAAGAAACACCACTCAAGCAATCCATTAATCATTTATCGAAAGTAAAGCAATGTCTTGTTGAAGAGACAGCACCACTCAGCTATGGGTTTCTAATGCCTTTCGAAATCGATTTCAAATACGTAGCCGAAAAATTTTACGTCTTTTAGCATCAATTTTTCTTTAATAGGCGACACCATAGTCAATGGCGTTCCCCTTGGCAGGCACGGAGAATATCGTCGTTTCAGAAACTCATCCTACTGCTTTAAAAATTCATCATATCGTAAAACATGAACTTACCGCAATCAATATTAATGTTAGCCAAGGCTTGGATTCTCACAACTACCTCTTTTTTGATTAACATTTGCAGTATGATGTGTAAAACTCCCCTTTTTGTATTTAATGTCCCTTCAGGACTTCCGGGACGAAATCGAACAAAACACTCCCGGTCCTTTCCTTCGCTCACAGCATCTTTAACGTACATTTCACAAAATTTTTTTTTCCTTTTCTTAAACTTTTTTTATAGTAAAAAAAGCATTACATAACGCATTTCTTCAGACATTTCACTCATTTTCAAATCAGTATAACATTTTTTAAACGAGTAAAGAGTTAGAAAACTCTGTTCACAAAAAATATAAACTGAAATATCATCTTTTAAGCATATGTTGGGTTGAAACAATCAGAAGAGTCTTGCCAGACATATAGGCATCAATACTATCTAGTGGCAACTAACCACGTTCACCTTTTATATGACGCAATATATTGCAACAATTTTTCGCAATAAATGATTTTTCAAGCGGAAAAATGATCAAAATTAACGCAAACACCTATTGTGTGCGGGTATCAATTGAGAAGGTATAATGTAAATATCAGTTTTTCGTTTTTTTACAATTATTAAGGTATGAAGAGCTACAGAAAAGAGTTGACTGACAGTCAAATCAACTCGAAATTTCACAATGATCAAGAACGTAAAGGTCATTTGAAAAGTCTCTGATGCAAGTATCTGCTTCTTACCAACCGAAAATGCAAATTATTATACATTCTTCTTCGATGGGAATTAGAAAAATGTTTAGTTAAAAACAAAAGAATTTTTTATTTTCGATAATTATGCAAAATAATTTTTATTTATGTGCATATTTCTGATGTAGTGCAGCTTTTTTTTTCTTTAAAGCTGTGTATCCTTAATTTCTATGAAAGTTTAATTAAAAATTCTTTCTATTTGGCTTTAAAGCAAGATTTCATTGCAAGTTAACATATACTTTGATGTTTTAGAATTTACTTAGGGGATTTGTTTATTATAAAATAAATTTAATTAATATTCGGCCAAAACGGATGTAATTAATAAATTTGAAACTTTGCTAACTAAAGCAAATATTATAATATGGAAGATATAGGTATACGTGCAGATATGAAACTGAATCCCAGGGCAGATGTACAATCCATAAGCAAACATAAATACACATAAGCAAATTGATAGGTACACAAGAGTATTTATTCGCACTACCGGAGATTATGATCAGTTTGTTAATCCGTTATGTAATGCCAAGAAGAGATACAAAACGCACATACAATTTTAATTACATGAGAAGCCTCTTTTGTGTGTCGGCTAGCCAATGAAATCATGCAAAGATTTGAAAACATCACAATAAAAATGATATCAAAGCTATTCATAATTAGTACGTGAAGTTTAATAGCAAATTTCACATTGAAGAGGTGTTTTTTTCATTAAAGAAGGCGCTCGAAAAAACAAAATTATACAAAACGAACCGATATCAAGGTAAATTTTACTAAAAAATTCGCTAAATATCTATTATTTTATTTGAATGCTAACGAAAATTCACCTTTAGAAATATATATATATACATATATACCTTATTAAATTGCTTCTCGGATGCATGAAATGTCCCCCAATAGAGTAGATGTTCTCTACACTGCTATATTAATACTTTTCTAAATGGTAGCAATAAAGGCAGTGGTAAGTGTTAGAAAATTCGTCTCCCACCAAATACAATATATAATGTACATATTGTTTTATAGTTCGTATTAATAATAAATTTTTTTCCTATATTATTAACGCGACCGCAGAGACCAAACCAAAACAAAGAGAGAAAAACCATTAAAGCTTTTGATATCAGCAACTGATACCTGGAGGCCTCTTGATACACTTACATAAACACATATAATACTATATCTCTTGTATATGTGACCGTACGCCTTTATCGTACATATTACATATATACATACATACCATGTAAACTTTGAAGTGTATAATACATACATATATTTCATCATAACTCATGACTTATGTGGTTTGACTGATTGTTTGTGTTGTGCTCGGTCTCTTGGCGTCTCTTATTTCCGCTTCGAGATATATGGTCAATACAATTTATTGATTCATTCCTTCGCAATTAAATTGCTATAAGGATATTTCATTTCGAGTAATTTAAGCAAAAAAAAAAAAAAAAATTAAAATTATTTACGGCGTCCAAATAATTACCACTTCGTTTAATTTCTAAACATATGTCCTTGTTGTTATTCTCTCGGATTGTATTTCTATATTATAATTATGGTAAATCATTTCATTAAGCCTACGCCTATAAACTCTAATACTTACGTCTTCTTTGACAAAGAGTTGGGAACTAAGTAGATAAATGGAACATTGGAAATTTAGGATGACTAAAGTGTTTGGTATGTTTTCAAGCTCTCTATTAACAAACCTTAACACTTTCACTGCTCTATCTTTGAGTTTATTTTATGACTCATCACTCATGAGATATCTCCTCTATACATTTATAAACACGGTGATGATCAGGATATAAGAAATGGGGAACGAGATATAGAGAGATATGATACTAGTCTGAGAAGTTTATTTCCGATGCCTTTGCTGATCAAACATTCACTATAGCATTCATTAAGTTAACTATACTGCGTGTGTGTTCAAGTGTAAATTAATAGAAAAAATTCAAGTGAATTTTAAACGAAAAATGTTTCAAAACAATTATTTTTTTATATCAACATTGTATACTATTTTAGTCATCATTGTATGTTGATGAAGTCGACTAAGGAATTAATTTAATAAAAAAAAAATTGATCCAATTTCACGCAAACTATCAAAAAACAAAAATAGTTATTTTTCATAACTCTTGATAGCACTTACTTTTATTGTTTTGCTCAGGAAATTTGAAGAAAATTTTGATTTAATTTTGAAAAAGAATAACTTGACAGCATTTGTCTGTCACTCTTTGAAAACATGCTACTTGATAAAAGTATTGCAGCTAAACTATGTGAAAGCAAACAAATGCATGTTTCCCGGCTAAAAATTGTACTACGAAAAACTGCAAATTGTTTTGAAAAGATGTTATAAGACATAATAGGAAAAGTCTGATTGAAGGCTTTTTAGAGAAAACATATTTTATACGACATGTGTATGTACAAGTTAAGTGAATTGAAACCGCTTTTAAATTTTATAATTGTTATATTTTTTCTTTAATATGAATCTTATTTCTTATTTTCTTATATAAAAGGAAAAGTAATTAAGGTTTCAACACAAGATATAAACGAGCTGCTCCGGCAATTTATTTTTGTTCTTATTGTATAATTCTCTATGCTGTATGATTATTATATGTTCTTTAGTATGCATGCTTTATGCTTAATAGGTCAATTGTATTAACTTATAATCTGCATTGTAGTCGTATTTGTATCAAATCGTCAAGGTCGAAATTTATAGAAAAAAAAAATACAAAGTTTTTTAATAACTTACGAATTTAATTAAAATACGCATCCTTACTATCTATACATATTTTCTATTTAGGCGGCAGGTCGGTAATATATAAAAATTCCCAACGGACAAAAGTCAATGAATTCCTAGAAAGCCAAATTGATAACATTATCGAAACTAAATTGGTTTTCTATTAAAAGATTGTCCAAATTGTGAGCGGAGGAGGAGCCTACATCTAGTAAGTACGGAGAATGATGAAGAAGTTCCAAATTCAACTCCTGTAGATTTGCCACAGCCATTTGTGATAGTCATGCAATATGTGCTCTATCGTTGTGATCGATTAGATAGGTTTTATGAAATCATAATGGATCGCCGCTGCGCCAGACCACCAAACATTGATTAACACTTTCTTTTGATGAATATTACGCTTTGGAGTGTGTTTTGTTTACTCATCTTTGTCTAAACACTGCACTGAACATTTACAATTATCATATTGAATCCATTTCTCCACATAAGTAATAATTTGTTTAAAAAAGTTTATCAAAGTTATAATGTTAAAGCAATTTCAAACAAGCTTCTAAACGCTTTTGTTTCTGTATTTCATTCGATTCGTATGGAGTACACTTACCGAACTTTTTTAGTTTAACAAGTTAAGCTAAACGAGCTGAAATTATTTGTTTGCTAACACCAGACTTTAACGATAGCCACTCTCAAGTTTGTCGGACTCAACGGTGACCATTAGTTCGTGGGCAACTAAGTTGCTCATTGATGAAATCAAAGTTATGTTAATGTATGAAATTAATGTTTGCTCTGTAGTAACACTAGATCAAAATCCACTATTATTGTTTTGCGTGATTTGCGATATCGTGGACGTAATACGAATTTGCCATCGTTCCATTTCCAACAGAATCTATTTGCACAAAGAGCTTTCATATTTTTTTTTTTAAAGCTGGTAATGATTCTTTTAAACAGATGAGATGCGTAACTCTCGAAGAAAAACAGAACAATTAAGCCAACATCAAATAAAATAAGTCCTTAAGGTTGGTAATATTATTAACTGCTAATTTGATCCTTGCCAATCTAGTATGGCCACAAAGAAAGCTAATCTATAAAGTAGACCTAAATAGAACTATTTATTGATTTATTATAAAATCTTACCGTATCTTCTGCTAAGGTGCCATAATAATTTCATTGATTTCATATTTATTTATATATTATTGTATTAATTTCTTTGGTTTAATAATTAAATTATAGCTATTATGTGCCTTTTTTACTATTCCAAATGTACAAATATCCCATGTTTATCTCAGTAGTCTCCAAGAATTATAATATTATAATTGCAATTTACTTAATCAAATAAATAAAAAAAAAATATTTCTCCCTAAAAGACATAAAAATATCCATCATATTTTAAAGGCAAAAATTAAATTGCAAGTGTCTTCAAAATCTCATTTTAGCAGATAATGCTCTTCTCGTTATAGTAGGTATATGGGATTACTGAAAAAAAAACATACCTGTTAGTATAAATACTATACTATAAATATTATATATACTATAATCATATATATATATATATATATATATGTATACAATATAAACATGTAAAACAGAAATGCTTTTAATGATTTTAAAAAAGTTTATATTATATTTAATAATTGCACAAAAAATTGCCTCGCTCGCTGCTCGCTCAACTGTGCCTCATAATGTTCTTAAGCAGTTACTTTCACCATCTCCGTCTGAACGAAAGAAACTCAAGAAGAAACTTGAAAACATTGATTAAGTTGAATTACGTCCATCATGAGCTAACTTTGTAAGGAAAGATATTAGGCCGACTTTTCTTTCGACCTTTAATCTAATATGGTAATGTCAGCGCACTAATACTTCTCAGCCAAGATCACCAAATAAATGAAAAAAAAAAAAAATATATATATATATATTGATTTTCAACAGTCTAACAAGTAATGAGACATTCTACAAAAGCTTTTTATGTAAGAGCCGGCATAGAATAACCATGCAAGGCTGCGATTTACAGTCGGTTGTTGCGACAATATTTATGAATGGTATGGTGAGCACTGCCAATTATAATTTTTTTTTTTTTTTTGAAGCCTCGCAAAGGTAATGAAATAACCATTATTTACTTATCCTTACTTGTTACCGGGGGCGCTTGCACTCTACCATTTATTTTTTATTATTTAATAAAATTATACCAAACGTGTAATTGTAAAATATTTATGAGTTTCTGTCATGCCATAAAGCAAGAAATAATGTTTCTGCGATGTATATGTAATCTAAAATTTACGGTTATTTTTCATATAAAAAACCATTATAGAATTTCGATCTAATAAATTGGTGAATAAAATAATAAGTAGTATAAGTAAATTATGCCTTAATTACAATCTCGATAACATTTTAATTCAAATTTTAATTTTTATAAAAACTTTTCACTTCACTGTATAATATACGAATTATCGTTAAGTAAAATCTAAAAAAAAAAAAAAAAAAAAAAAAAAAAAAAAAAAAAAAAAAAAAA